>JAODOY010000917.1:0-13296 GCA_025399855.1 Forbesichthys papilliferus | reverse complement strand
ACAGGTTATTTTAACAGAACGGTAAGCTAGTCTAGTGAAGTGTGAGGAGATATTTGGTGAATTTGACAAAAAAGCGTATTATCTTAACAATTATCTTACAATAGCTGACATTTGGCCGGTTTCACAGACAAAGACGATACTTCAGCCTAATCCAAGACTTAATGTCTGTGAGCCCGGCCCAATATCTTTTAAACCTAAGCGGTGAGCTGTTTTTCACATTTCTCCAGTCTCTCCGGCTAAACTGTGCGAATCCACCAACAGGCTCCACAAGCAGCAGGCCCTCTACTCCCCTGAGCAGTTCCTTCCCCGTGTGGACGGCGAGGCAGTGGAGTACGACAGCCTGACCCTTGACCTCTTCATGCTGGGCTACTTCCACATCCTGGAGCTGGAGCTGCCTCCGGACGAGCGTAAGATGCGCCACCTGCTGTGCTTCGAGGTCTTCGACCACCTCGGCAGCTTCGCCTGGGAGGTGGTCAGGAACTTCCACAAGGCCGTCGTACAGGACATTGAGGCCGGGAATCGCGAGTGGAAGGACGGCTTTGATGACATCAAGGTCAAGTTTTTCGGGAACGCGGTGAGTGTGCCCGAAGTGGCGCCCGCCGTGGAGAAGCACACGCTCCCCGAGGTCCGTCAGGTCCCCAAGGTCATCATCCAGACCCCAACGCCAGACGAGACGCTGAAAAGGGGAACAGACATTTCCAGCTTTAGCAACGACGAAATTTGTAAATACATCGACCGTAGCTTTGCTTTTTGGAAAGAGAAGGAAGCAGAGATTTTTTATTTTGACTAACTGCTTAATTTTCTAAATACCTTTTTGTAACATTTGTATTTAAATGTCGTATGATATATATATATAAAAACAGTTTAGAAGGTGTACATTTCAAATTTGATGTCTGTGTTTTTTGGGGGAAAAAAGACATCAACCAATATGCCCAAAAAGTGGTCATGTAAATAAAATAAACCCAGATTTTCACTATTTGAAAATAAATTCTAACACGTGTACTATCTTTTTTTTAAACGTTTTGTGTTTAAATGATGATGAATTAAATTGCAATTATTATAATAAACATTTTTTAACCACTATTTATATGGCGCTACATCACTTACCTCATGTACCAAAGCAGGCACTGTATGTTCCTTTAATAGCAGGTGCGGAACGCATGTGTGCTTTCTGGAATCTGACTTTTGTTATGTGTCCCTGGATATCCTAAATATAGCCAAGAGAGAACCACGGGCAGTGTGTCCCAGTGACTTGGCAAAAGCGTCCGCCATTCTGCCAAATGCACATTGAGTTAACCAGTTCTTCATCCATGAGTATCCTTTAACTTGGAGTTATGAGCACGTATTTCAATTCTCTGCGTCTTTGGTGAGTTTGCCATTTTCTTATTTATAGTTAACCTTTTTTTTTTGTTGTTGCTATGGTTCAGAGGTTCTTGTCAGCATATTTCATCATACCCAGAGAAATCCAAAAGTAAACGGATCTCTCTTTCCCTTAGTAAACAAACCAGTGTGGTCCTTGTGATAAATTGATGACAGAATTCTTAAAACAGGGCTGCCTGCATAACATTATTGCTGAGATATCTAGATTTTTTTTGGATCATCATTTTTGTAAGCTTTTGTTGTTGTTGAACTTTTGTTTATTGGAATCAGCTACAGTGTTAAAGTACAACTATCTCGCAATAATGCAAGTTGGACAATTTCTATACACAGCCAGTGTCCCTTATGTAACTCCCGTGAATGTGTCAAATATAACATGAGATTAGTTATCAGTTTACAAATAGCACAGCTTAAACTGTCTTAGTAAAATGTCATTCCTCCTTGGCCCTTGACCGGCAGGATATGTGTTGTGCAACATAGCACACTCAATAGATTTGAACACAATGGCAATCCTATTACAAAACACAAAATATAAACATATTGACTGTTTTAATTAGCTGTTCACTGTACCTAACTACATGATTTTGTGTGTTGATATAGTATGTGGTAGCCTACATGTTTATGTCATAGATTAAAATAATTTTTCTACACATTTACAATCAACCTAAATTACCTAATTGTACATTTGTAGGTAAACTGGTGAGCCACTTTGCCCTGTAACTCCCTGCTGCTAACCTCCACCCAAGCTAGCTAGCTAAACATAGCATTGAAAGGCTATGGTGCGCAATGTGGACGACCTGGACTTCTGCCTGTCCTCGCACCCCCAGAGCGTGCTGGAGGGTCTGCGCTCCCTCTGCTCCTCACATCCCAAGCTAGCAGATGTGACCCTGAGCGCCGGCGGGCGTGACTTTCCCTGCCACCGTGGCGTGCTGGCCCTGTGCAGCCCCTACTTCCACTCCATGTTCTCCGGCGGCTTCGCCGAGAGCACCGCGGCCCGCGTGGAGCTGCCGGACGTTGACGCCGACATGCTCGGCCCGCTGCTGGACTTTGCCTACAGCGGCAGGCTGACGGTCAACCAGGTCAACGTGGAGGCGTTGGTGCGCGCCTCCAGCCGGCTGCAGTTCCAGGCGGTGCGGGCCGTGTGCGGCCGCTACCTGCAGCACCAGATCGACGCCACTAACTGCCTGGGCATCCTGGAGTTTGGCGAGGTCCACGGCTGCCCCGAGGTGGTGGCCAAGGCCTGGGCCTTCCTGCTGGAGAACTTTGAGGCGGTGCAGCGGGAGGAGGAGTTCCTCCTGCTGGACAAGGACAGGCTGCTGGCCTGCCTGGCCAACGAGGGCCTGCAGACGCGCTCGGAGAGCACCCGCGTGGAAGCTGCCCTGGTCTGGGTCAGGCAAGTCTAAAGTCTTTATAGACAGGTCTGACAGCCATCTTGGCAAGGTCGGAATCATTTTAGACCCCGCTGGTTGATCAGCAGCCACTTTGGTAAGGTCTGAGTTTTAATAGACAGGTCTGGCCGCAGTCAAACATCTTGGTAAGGTCAAATTAGTCAGAGCTGGTTGCTCGGCAGCCATCTTGGTAAGGTCGGAGTCCTTATAGACCCAGCCGGTTGCTCAGCAGCCATTATTGTAAGGTCAAAGTTCTTATAGAGCCAGCCGATTGCTCGGCAGACATCTTGGTAAGGTCAAAGTCATTATTGACAAGTCTGGCTGCTTGGCAGCAACAAAAATAACAATTACTGTAAATAATGTGATGTTTCCTTTTTTCCTTCCTCCCTCCTTCCTTCCATCTCTCCTCCTAGGCACCAGCAGGAGTCACGTCTGGGAGACCTAGCGGAGCTCCTGGGACAGTGTCGCCTCTTCCGCCTCAGTCTGGACTACATGGCTGAGACGCTGCTGAAGGACAGCCTGGTCCAGGCCTCAGCCGCCTGCAGGGAGGCCGTGGAGAAGGTCCATAGGGAGGTGAGCGTGCATTCACAGATCGCAGAGGCAGTGCCTCTCGGGGAAGCGTAGGCGGCCCCAGGAAGCCATTCAAAAACGGCTTCCCCCGTTTTGTTCCTAGAAGCGGGAAGGCAGCATTTGCTAAAGCGGTACTGAAGACAGCGAAACATAGAGCATGTCCTGTTTTCTTTCTTTTGCTATCGTGGGAAGCCAATCAGAGCATAGCGATAAACCAATGGGAAAGCTTGTGAGTACACGCTTAAATTAAGCAGCTGTTTTTGTTCAAAACCACACAGGCGGTAAAACATATTTTAATCTGTTATGTGTGTGGTCTTTTTGTAAATTGGTAGGATTGTCTAGTGTGTACCCGGCATTAGTTGAAGTCACAGAACTATAGCATACATCTATGATTGAAATCAATAGGAATTGTTTGGAAATATATGGCATCAAAGATTTTGATCATCATCTGCCGATAACAGCATTTTGTTTGGTCGTTTTGTTTCACAAAGTTGAGCTTTAAGGGCAATGCCAGGGGCTTTGCACCATGCATCACATTTGCAACTGATGCCGGGGTCACACTACACGGTTTTTGCCAGGTTTTCACATTTATGTGACTAGTAATGACGACCTACAGCCAATGAGAGCCCAAGACCAGGATGAGCTGAAAACCGGGGAGCAGTATAACCTTTGGATGTTTCCTCAAACAGTTCAAATTATTACAAAGATACTGGAATAATTCAAGTTTCTCTGAAACACGTATCCCTTGTCAATAACACTTAATTTTTCAATCAAATGACTTTAAACAATTCTAACCACATCAGTGGTTGGAAATATTGTGATTGAAATAATATGTTGAGAAATGTACCGGTTCCATGTTAACGAGGTGTGAACGCTACTATGGAGGGATAGGCCCATATTACGTCTTGTTTGTGAGATATGCCTAGGCCTATATGCTCGTGAAACAATCTATCTCCAAGCTCCAGCTTGACTTCAGTCGTGAATCACACAACGACGTCAAGACACAACTGATTACAAGAGAGACAATCAGTCAGATCAGAGTTGATCAATGTAACGATTTTGAAAGTCGTGTTGTCTGAACTCGGCATAAGCTTCACCTATGTTTCAAGCAAATAAAGTCGGACCTAAACAAATGCTGCTATCATGCACCATGTGGCCGGCCCGGCTATGAACACAAAGCGCAGAGGAGCTCGGATTACAACACACACGGAGAGTGTGATGTCATTCTCTGCTCAGGTAATGTTTCACAAATGTTGCCTTTGATGTTGTTTGCTTGACCAATCTTCTCCAGAAGATGGATTTGGCACCAGGCTACATGGAGCGAGGCAACTCAGCCAGTCCACAGCCCAACCTACAGGAGGTGCTGTTTGTCATGGGAGGTCGTTCGCTGGATGACGATGAGGAAGATGAAGAGGAGGACAGAGACCCAAGATTGCTGGCCAGGAATTGTTCTTTTTACAACACAAAGACACGTACTTGGTCATTTAGTTGTATTCATGTTTGATGTTTATTTTAAAATTAAAAGTTTGATGTCTTAAAAAATGTATCGTCTAAAATAAGCTATTTTTGAGACAAATGGAGCTAAGAACTAAAACAATATAATTAAATATGAAAACAAGTTTATCTTTAACTTGTTTAAAGTTTGTCAGCTTGGTTTGGAAGGTTTCAAATAGTTAATTTAATGAACATTAGTCCCTGAATGGACGACGGTTGAGCTCTCAGGCACTGTAGGTAGTCCATGTGGGAGGTATGATTGAACTAGGCCATATAATTCCCTCCTGGCAACAAAGAGAATTTATGAGCAGTTTACCTGGAAGTAATGTAGTGAATCCACATTGTGAATGATGTGTTTTGCTTTTCCCATCCAGTTTGAATACTAGGAGTAGAGTTTTGGATGAGTTGTATTTTTGCCAAAGTTTACTGTTTACTGTCTGAGGGCCAAGATTCAATGGTTTTGTAAGCAAACATTACTTGCCAACTAATCTATCATCTGCAATCACCTTTAAGGATTTGTAAGGGTTTACTTGTTATGGTAGCAAGACATTTTTAATGATATCAGTTTTACTCAATAATACTGTTTTAAAACCTCCTGAATATAATTATTTTTTTCTGCAGAGGAATGGCATCTGTTACCTAACTTCCCCAATTCTAATAAATGGGGCTTCTCCATGGTTTCGCTGAATAATGATGTCTATGTTACAGGTTGGTAAAAAAAAAAGAAGCATTTTAAACCCAGACTTAAACTGCTAAACTGAGTAAAGCTTTAAAGAGTAAAACTTTAAACTAACGTATGTGGTGTGCAATGTACTGAAACAATCGCATGACCCCTAAAAACTCTCCTTGTATACACAAAAAACATTTGGCACATTTTACTAATGATACTAAAGCCTCAAATGTGCTGCAGGTAGGATTTTAGAGCTATATATTTGATAACATTTGATAATTTGTTAGAAATGCCATCATCATCTACCAGTGAGTGAAATTATCTGTGAGAATATCTTCTCTGGTTGATAGCCCCAGCCTATGTATATTACCATTTACAATTTTGGCTGTGCCTGAAAGAGCTCTGACCAAGTGGCTCTTTTCCTGGATTGATTTTGGCTAATCTACCTTGCCAGTCAATCGCATTAATCTCCCCACACACACAGATACAATAGGTGTTTGTTTTTCACGCTTCACAACGGCAGTCGCCAGAGGGTAGGAGCAACTCTCAAATCCTACCTGTAGCAACAAACAAAACAAAAAATGTTTCTTGAAAGTCTTGAAGTCATTTAAAGTGTCGGTGTTTGATCTTGTTTGCCACTAGATGTCACTCTGAGCACCAGCATCTCACGCACGCACGCACGCACGCACGCACGCAAATGCGGCCAGATTGACAATGAAAACAAAGAACAAGGGAACTGTATTACAACACACACACATGGGGAGTGTGATGTAATTCTCCAATTCCATTACTTCTTCTATATTAATATTTAAAATATCGTATAGAGCACCCCAATGACCCCTAACCCTAGGGTGTTGCACCTTGTAGATGCAACACATTGTTAGCAAAGATATTGTAATGGTAACAAAGATGAAGCACTTTAATGCATTTTAATAGAAGAAAAAAATTGAACGCTTCTGGCCTCTCAAATGGGCGTGCCATGAAGTGTATTTAGCTGTGGAGGCTGATGTAGGCAGCGCCCAGACAGCTAAATCTACCACGCATGGCCTGAAACAAAGATAATTTACCCCAAAAACAGCTGCAGCTACTTGAGAATGAATGCATTATGCTACAAATGCCCGTTAATAATGCAGAGAGAAATAATGGGAAACGATATGGGGTAAATAAGTGGACCTCCTCCATGGCTTGAATGGAAAGCTGGGATGTTCTGGTCTGCATAAAGGGTCAAAGGTCGCCCTTCTCCCTTCCAAAAATTGAACGCGGAAGTGCCGTCTGTTGGAACCCTTTCTGCTAAAATGCATTGTTTGATGCCGATGTCGGTGTGTCTGCCGTGTTCTGTCTCACAGGGGGCTCGCGTGGGTCAAACACCAACAGCTGGTCGACCACCGAGACCTGGCGGTACGTCACTCGCGAGGGCAGGTGGGTTACCGTGGCGCCCATGCTCTGCCCTCGCACAAACCACACCTCGGCCTCGCTGAACGGGGAGATCTACGTCATTGGAGGTAAGAAAATAAACCTCTAGCATTTGTCTGTGTATTGGAGCCTTGCTTATTGTCCATTGCGTTGCAGTGGTGCACAGGGTAGAGCGGAGCGATGGGTAATTGAGATGTCGCTGGTTCAAACCGTGCTGGTGCTAACCCCTCACCAAGTGTCGAGGTGTCGTTGAGCAAGGCACCTAACCCTATAACTGCTTCCGGTAGTCAGGTGGCGCCTTGCACGGCTGAAGCCACCGTCGGTGTATGAATGTGTGTGTGTGTGTGAATGGGTGAATGTGAGGCTACGCTGTAAAGCGCTCTGAGTGGGCCGGAAGGTTAGAGAAGCGTCGGCATATAATTTACCACGTGAGTTCACATCAACACTGACTGCGCCTGGTGCTTCCTGCGCTGCAGGTACGACGCTGAGCTACGTTGAGGTGGAACACTACGACCCGTACAACGACACCTGGGCCGTCACGTGCCCCACCCTGAAGTACGTGACCAACTTCACGGCCACCGCGTGCCACGGGAAGCTGTATTTGATCGGCTCGTGTGCGATGAAGTACAACGCTTTGACCATGCAGTGCTACAACCCTGTCATAGGTATGATGGTACATCATCCCGTGAGCGGGCTTGCAATGCAGCTCTTATGCTCTAATGTACTTCTCTATCATGCGATTTGTTTGCATCATGCTTTGATTCTTCTTGTATTGATAGATGGCTGGAGCATCATTTGTTCACCCTTTATCCCCAAGTACCTGTCCTCACCGCGGTCTGTGTGTGTGGATGGACTTATTTATCTGATAGCAGACAACACCAAAAAGGTCTACTTGTATGACCCAGAAGCTAACATGTGGCAAAAGGTTGGTCTATAAATTGTAGTCCAGTAAGTGACCAATGAATATGAATGCATTCCTTATCTATTTATATTATATTTTACTTTACATGAATCCACACTTCGAACAAAATACTTTGGTGAAAGGTGGAGTCAGTGACTGCAGTCTCCGCGAATATCTCCTCACGATCTGCCAGCTGAACGAATGATCTGGTGTTTCTACACAGCCCTTGCGCTCTGTACATGGGAACACAAACAAAGTGGTGCAGACCGCACCACACACCTCCATTAGTATCCCAGCCGTGGCTATGCATGTCCAGTTTGGAGGAGGGGGGGGCGTAGCTTCTGAGTTGTGTTCAGTCTGCTCCACTTTGTTTATGTTCCCATTTACGGAGGAACATAAGCATAAATGTACCGTTCAGCGCACACACAGAACGGTAAGATTAGCGGACCGCGAAGAGATATTTGATGAATTTGTCATTGTCAGTATTAAGATTCATCTTACAATCATTTTTTGTAAGTAAGTACATTTTATTTTTAAAGCACTGTTCACAGATATGGGTCACAAAGTGATTCACAGTAAAAGATTATTGATAAATTGCAAAAAATAAACCGTACACAGCAATACAGTATATGCAATAAAAACACAGCATGAAAGACGACAATACGTAGCAAGTGCCTTGGCCAAGTACTTGTTTAAGATAGTCTACAGTTTACCACGTCTAATTGTGCTGAATGTCTGAACCCTGGTGCCCAGATCCAGTTTCTTCACATGCTTCATGAGAACGGAGGCCTGGTGGCGCTGGACGGGGATCTGTTTGCCACCGGCGGCCATTGGAAAGGCATGGAGGGGGATTATGGGGTAGAGATTGAGGCCTACAGCCGAGCGTCCAACGCTTGGAAAGTGGAGGGTTTCCTGCCCAGGCTGTGGGTCTACAGCGGGGCGTGCACCGTGTTCCTGGACCCGGCCCAGTGGCCCGAGCCCTTCCCCGTGGACCCGACTTAAAGGGCGGCCGGGAATTAAATCTGCTTTGCGTGGGCTTCGGGAGTTGCAACGGGAGCTATCTTTAAAAAAGTTATAATAATAAAGGATGGAGAGCAGGATTTTGTAAATTAACAACCTGAAGAACCCACCCCCTTCTTCCCCCGCTCAGTTCTTCTGGAGCTTGTTAACGAACTTGTAATTTACCAATACCAAGCCCCGCCCCCTTTTTGCCCTATCCTCCAATAACAGTTGAGCAAGTTTGGAATCCGACAGAGCCTCCGCCTGTTTTCCTGTTATAATCTACCGTAGAGGCACAGTGCAGCGCGTCATACTCTAAAGTAGCGGTGGTTCCCATCCATGGGTACGCGTACCCCTAGGGGTACTTAAATGTGCTCTGTCACTTTGCTGTTTGGTCCAACCTAGTTACAGTAACTAAAGGGGGCAGGGTTTGAGATAGATCAATTGATGTGTGTGCGCATTCATGGAATTGACAGGCAAGATATATTAATTCCGGACCAATCGGGAGAAAAGAGGCACTGATTGGTCAGATTCTTCCGGTAGCTGGAATACATTTAACTTCATATTAATTTATCAGCCAGAGCAGATATTTTCACAGAGAATATGACTCACTGATGATAGCTGATGGATGTCTAATGGAATTTCCAACAAATTACACCCGATTTAAACGTATCTCTAAAATCCTGCATACAGCACATTTTAAGATCTATCTGTATACACGTGGAACGGCTAACAGAGGATTATAGGAATACTGCACTCTAGAATAATAGTATTACTTGATCCTGGGGTGTTCCCAGTTGTTTTAGCCCCCTATGGCTACACACGTGTGTTTATTTATATTTTGATTATATTTTATTACCTGTATCTTTAGATGGGATTAACCTTTTTGCCTGTGCTTTGTTCAATTATTAAAAATGTTGGGAGAAAACAGATTGCAGGCTGTTTACTGTGTCAATTGTATTTCTAACTGTTGCATGCTATAAATTATGTCAAAAATAACTAGAGTATATATAGCAGGCTACTGTAGTAAAGGGATTGATGCCAGTTGATGAATTAATATATCAGATAAATTTAACATTGGTTAAATTCCTAATTTGTCATTTGAAACCCATAATAGCCTATCTACCCGATTATACACAGGGAAAGAAATGAGGCGCTGGACACTCACTATATGTTCTATGTGTCACTATTTGACTAGATAATAACTAAGATATTGGTAACCATGGATACTACAACGCTAGCCTCTCGTCTCGCGTCCCTGATACCATGGAAACGACTTAATCTTGCATTCCGTTTCTCATGGAAACAGGCGCGGAAGCGTCTGTTGTCATGGCAACTGTGATTGATCTTTGCCACGGCTAGCTAAGTTCCAATCACTCACACAAGTTCTGCAGCTTCTGCAGCGCAGCTCTTCTGCATGTGCAGCAACACCGCGGTAATATCATTGTTATTTCTGTCACACCGTGCTGATATCCTGTGAAGTTTTTCCCCACTAGACTTTGAACGGGATTTTTGCTTAAATTAAGTGAAGCAACAAAAAGCATTTGTACGGTAGCTGTATCAGCCTACAGTAGTATTGATGCCATCTTTACAATGAGCTTTCAGGACGAACGCGACACCCAATCCCCAGGACTGGAGGCTGTGATTCAGGTACAAATACTACTACAGTACACGTGTAATGAAAACTAGAAACACAAACTATATTTCACGCGCTGATGTTGCATAAAATACTGCAATTAGACTGGCCGTCCATAGTTTATTTTATTATAAGATGCCAAACTAGATTTGTAATAAATGAATTTAAACGCCCATAGTGGCAAGCCAACATGTTGTCATTCCTACGGATATAGCAGTGGAATTCAATCGTATTTTAATGGTCTTCTAGACTACCACAGGTCTAGCATTGAAACATGGGCATATTGGCTATACTATAACAATACAATGGTGCGCTCTCAGAAGTTGGAGGAGACTTTAATCGATGGCAGCAGTGAAGACAGGATCCTGAGTGGTGAACAGTCCCTGCCTGTCAAGCCTTTAGCGGTCTCTAGCCGCATCTGCCAGATCATCACACGCAACCTGTCAGAGCAGACACCCGGTAAGCAAGACAGCCATCGTTACCCAAAATATGATCCATACCATTTCACCCGTGGCTACAACTGGTCCATTTCCTTGTTGTTATACATTATTGGGCCTATTTTAGACCACAGTAACAGCTTACCTGACCTCCGTTTGGTGACCCCAGGTGACCCCTATGAAATCAACGACAGCCTACTGCAGGACAACAGGTCGCTAAGGCAACAGCTAACTCACATTCAGGTGAACCAAGAGGAGCTACTGGCCAACAACGCATCTCTCACAGACAGGGTAGGAAAACATTGGTGTTCTTTATATCGGTGGCTTATTATGTATTTAAAATAAAAGAAATGTAATATTTCTACTAAACATTTTAAGTTAATTACATTTTCATGTTAGATGTTCATAGATGCTTAAGTCGGCAACATCTTTGGTTAAGGATAAGGTGAAAGAATGTTGTCATATAGAGCATGGACTGTTGAAGGGCCAATCAGATTTGAAATGGAATATGCCTACAGCAAACATCTGAGTGGCAACTACCTCCTTCCAATATGGAAAGCCCTTTGAGTTGGATAAACACACACAGGAGTAAAGGCCCAGAAAGCTTGGGGCACACACTCATATCCAAGTATGCTGTTAAATGCGGTTTGAAGATAAAATGTGGAGGGAAAATCTAGAAACATTCCTTAATTCAAATTAATCTGGCAAAACACTAGACAATATATATATTTTTTTACCTTGCTGTGAAATGAATTTAGACTTTTTGCTAATGAAATACAGTTATATTATTATTATTATTATGAATTATTATATTATTATTAATAATATAACAATAATAATAATAATAATAATAATAATAAATATAAATAAATAAATAATAATGCATTTTATTTTTGAGGACAGATGACGCTTTCAAGACACTCAAGGAAATCTTACACTCTAATATGTGATGGCGTAACCATTTAGTTATAGTGACCCGTTTGTGTATGTAATTGTGCATATATCTACGTGTGTGTGTGTGTGTGTGTGTGTGTGTTCACGACTAGTACGACTAGTGGAGGCTCATGAAGGAGGTCCTTGTGGTCTCCTCAGACCCCCCGTGTCTTCCTTCATGGCGCCCCCCTCCACGGGTTTCCCTCATGTGCCCGGCGGCCGCTGTTTTGGGGGGAAAATAGCGAAGGCCAATGGCCTCCTCCCCAGAGGCCATGGAAGAAAAAGCTCATTTTTCTTGGTACACAAAGCAGCCATTTTGTGATAACACTGCCCTCTTTCTGCAATGTAAATCTAATGAACTTCTGCTGCTGGCAGCATTCATGGAACTTATTTTAAAATGAAGGCTATAAATATGTCGTAATTAGCTTGGTGTGTGTGTGTGTGTGTGTGTGTGTGTGTGTGTATACACTGTGTGTATATAGTATACTGTATAGGCTATTTGTGTTGATATTTATTTATATATATGAAAAGACTCTTAACTAGACAAAAGCGCTTTTTTTACATCACGGAACTCTTTCCCTCAAGTTATGTCACATGCAGTGAAAATAATAATAGATACGTAAAAGTAACGTTAAGGTAAAATCAGCTATTGTATGGATTTTCTAAACTAATTTTAAGATAATACACTTTTTGTCAAATTTACCAAAAATCTCCTCGCACTTCTGAGGGAAATTGTTTTGATTTGAGCTCTAAGTTAGCACTGACCCTAAAGGCAGGGTTAGTCATTCTTGCTAACTTCGAGCTTTATATGTATGAGGCGTTGCATTGTGAAGCAAAGCGTAGTGTCTGCTAGTGTAGTGTAGACGTCTTCAACAGAGGGTCCTTAGAGGTACTGCAGAGGGTCCTCCAAATTATTTAATCCCAAATGTATTTTAAATGCTGTATATAAATCTGTCAATAATAATTGTAATAGCTTAGTTAGTGGCCTACTTTTTACACATTACTGTTGGCCCAGCAACTAAATATTGTATACCATATGTGATAAGGGGAATCCATGGGCCATGTTTCTATCAGCCAAGGGGTCCTTGGCCCGAATATTATATATACTGTGTGTGTGTGTGTATATATACACAATATATATTACACACCACGCACCTGTACCTATAGCCTGCCATACACAACAACCTTGTTCTATGTAGGCTACATGCATAGCAGTGTGTTTGCATACTGAGCAGAGAATGACATCACAATGAAGTCCTCAGTTCTTTGTTTTCATAGCCGGTCTGGCCGCATGTGATTGTTAGCGCACCTGTGTGTGTGTGTGTGTGTGTGTGTGTGCACGTGTGTGTAGGTGGTTGTGTGTATCTGACTTACAAAACCTTTGTTTTAGTCTGAGGTGTTGGTGCTTATTGACAGAAAATACCATTTATGTATTTGCCTTAAAGTACTGTATATATATATACTTTATAAAGTATATA
>JAODOY010000916.1:0-13296 GCA_025399855.1 Forbesichthys papilliferus | reverse complement strand
GTGAAGCACTTTGTGTTACATGAATTTGTATGAAAAGTGCTATATAAATAAAGATTGATTGATTGATTGATTGATGGTATTCTTGAAATTTCACTTTATTTTGTTTGCTAAATGTAAAATGCATTTATTTCCTTTTTATCCAGCTCTTGCAGATTTTATGTTAAAATATAAAAACCAGTTAAAGGTGTATTCAGTGATTGTAAGATTATACACTTTTTGTGAAGTTAAGCAATCAATCTGCTCATGGTCTGCTAGCTGCCCATCCTCTGTACATGCTGAAAACTATAATCTAGTGTTTCTACACTGCCCTGGCTTTGTAATAAGGAACACACAGTGGTATAGACTGCACAAAGTTGTGCTTGTGTTACCAATGTGGGGGACAAAGCTTCTGAGGGGCACTCTGTGGCATTGAATGGATTTCTATATTATCGATAATTGAGGTATCCGATTAATCAAAAAAATGATTGCTAAATTAATTGCCATTAAAAAAAAAAACATTTAGTACAGCAGTAGAATAGTTTTCGATATGCAAGCTCAACGATTTTAGGAGTGAAAGGATGCTGTTTAAAAATTTTTTTTTTTTTTGTGACGCTATGGTGAAAATACTGTTATTATTAAAGGGCATTTTATGTTTAGTTCTAACTAGGGCTGTCGCGGTGAAGAAAATGTCCTTGCGGTGATTAAGGGTGCCCCAATACCGCGGTCTGCGGTATTATCGCCATGTTTTTGTTTTGAATGGTCAAGTTCTTTGCGCAGAGCTTCCGAAATAGTGTGATTCTGGGTCATTTATAAACAACGTGATCTCAGTCCGTGGTGAGACAATTGTGCAACATCATAGGCTTTCTACCTGTTCAGTAGGCCTACTGGTAATTACTTGTAACTTTGTCCGGCAAGTGTTGGGCCAAAATATCACATGGGAAATATTACTAATTAATTATTAAATTAAGCATATTAAATAAAGCATATTAAATAGTGCAAGATCAAAATGGCGCGCCAAGCGTAGCCTACGGTACACCGCCTTGATTTAGGTAGCATGTAGACAGAAGTGATGGCACAGTTTCGGTTTAACAACCAGAAAGATTAAGGGAAAACATATTCCATTTTCTTTCCCACATGAAATGGAGTTAGGTCCCAAAAGAATCACTCGAGTGTGTCTGCGATGCACGATGTGCTTCCCAGACTAAGGACAGCACTTTCCTAAACTGTAGTACTGTAGTAAAGTGCTGTAAAGCTTAACGTCTGAGTGTCGTAAATACATACTGTACACTCCCAAAGGCTACAACCACGGATGTATTACCGTATTGGTCCAAATATAAGACTGTTTTTTTTTTTCTTTAAATGCGTCTTAAAAAGTCACGTCGTCTTATATTTGGGGTCTAGACAAATGGCGTACATAACTCGCTACTACTATACAGATGCATGAAACATGGAAAGACAGTAATCGTCTTGAACAAAGCGGCTCAAAAGTAGGTCAAGTTTAACAACTGAGGAGGAGTTACGATGCTAATTTTAAAATCATTGTGATTAATGCAGCAGAGTCATCAAACAACTCTGAAGCAGCCAAGAAATATGGTGTCACTGAATACAATGTTCAAAAGAGAGCGCAAAAAGGCAGACTTAGAAATGCAAACAGGTTTACCGTGTTCCCAAAAGCTGCCGCTTCCAAGAGATTGACAGGGGAGTATGTAAATACTGTACGTGACTGAAAAACGTAATGAAGGATTTCCCATAGAGCAGTCATTCAACTTAAGGCACTGGAAATCGCCAAAGAGCTAACCACTGATGTGGTATAAGAATGTTCAAAAACGGTACAGCAAGTTTTATTTAATGTATAATTCATTTTTAAAATTTGATCTTCAAAAAGTGTTTTTCCAAAAATTATTCTTGAAAAAGGGGGGGTCGTCTTATATTCAGGGTCGTCCTATATTCGGACCAATGCGGTATAAGAAGCTACAACCGGCTAATATGGGGCTGAGGGAATTTGTGCTTAGATAACGCACACACCCTAGATCAGACATCATATTCGATGGGCTAGCCTCATGAAAAAACTCAAATGTAAACATTGCGGTTTGCAGTACCGGCGGTTGCTTTCCACGGCCTGCGGTTGGGTTAGCAACACCGCGGTATTGCAGTTATCACGACAGCCCTAGTTCTTACAAGTAATAGGTTACCTGGTGAATTAAGCATGTCATTAGTGACAACTGTAACATATCATTAAAAGTATCAGCATGCTTCTGAAAGATGAGAGATTGTATGTTAATGTGTATGTTTATATCTGCAGAACTGGGAAACACCATTTCCACCTTGTTTGGAGGCAGCTCTTCAGAACCTTCCCCAAATATGACTGAATCCATCCAGGTGTGTGTGTTTTTTAGAACTGAACTGATAATGGCTTTACATTTAAAAGTACATACATTTTGATTCAGTTACTTACTGTTCTGTTTGCAAACAAAAACATGGTCAATGCAAAAAGTTATTACCACTGATTTTATGTAAGTCTCAGGAGTTCTTGTATTCCAGATTTTTAAATTTTTTTATTAAATGTACATTTTGGGGTGGCAATGGCGCAGTGGGTAGAGCGGGGCCGACAGGTGATCCAGAAGTTGCTGGTTTTAACCCCGCTAACTCCTATAAGAACCTGTATATATCACACTTGACAAATACTTGACATGTTCATTTTTCAGTAACTTTAGTGCACTGGAAGTGTGAAAAGGTAGTTGGCAAATAAATATTACTATCCCACCCCTGTAAATAAAGAAACTGATTTACACTAATTTCATGGCCTATACAGGTTTTATTAGATGCTTTTATTCCCGCTGGAAGTTAAAATTAATTTCACCTCGTTGACCTTCCTAGGATGAGGAGGAGGTGCTGCCAGAGGTTGGAAAAGACGCAAAACAGGCTCACAAAGAAGATGCTCTTCATGAGGAGAAAACTGAGGATTCAGAGAAGGCACCAGACAAGGAGTTAGCTCAGGAGGCTACGGAAGATGCAGACAGCAAGACTGATGCTAAGGTGGCAGTTTTGTTTGGATTCAGGTGTTTTAAGTGTTTGCATGTTATTTTTTCATAGTACACCTATTAAAAGGTGCAGTGTTGTACATAACATAGCTGTGTTGTTAAGGAGGAGCAAGACGATACTGCTGGAAATGTTGAAGCAGAGATGGAGGCTGAGAAGAAGGCTAAACCTCAGAAGAAAACCAAGATCTCTGAAGACATCGATGTGGAACTCCTTGTCAATGACATTCTAGATCCCACAGCTGAGGAGATCTCAAATTCGAATAAGAAGCAAGTCCCCAACCTACCCACCTGTTTTGAGCTTTGTATGCATCCCTGTGTTGGTGTGATGTAGGAAGCTTCTGAATGTGTTACTGTGTTTCCAGACTGCAAGACCTGACAGACAGAGACTTGGAGAAACAAGAACGAGAGAAGACACTGAACACACTGGAGGCTTTCATCTTTGAAACTCAGGTAGATGACGAGTTTCACATACATGCAACAACAAATGGGTAATTACCATATGTACAGTATATCCTACTACGGTGACATTTTAATTACTATATTTTCACCTTTCAAATGTTGAAGGAATATGCTTACACTATAAGTAGGGATGTCCTGATCAAGATTTTCATGCCCCCAAGTTAGGTCTGCACAATTCTGAATAAATTAAGAATCGCAATTTTCTTGTTTAGAATTTAGATTTTTATTGAATACATATTTATTGCACATAAACTTGACAGATGCATAACAAATTCATCAAAAATCTGCTGGTACATGATAATATCAGCACAACAGAAAAAGGTTATTGCTCCTGTTTTAAACTTAAAATGAAAGTGTTAATGAAAGGGTACACCTGCTCCATTCATGAAGCAGGTGTACCCTTTCATGGAAATGGTATCTCTTAAAAGTACAGAGTTTGTACCCAACCCTATAACAAGTTCAAGGTGTTGACTTCAATCCAATCGAGCATCTGTGGGATGTGCTGGACAAACATGTCTGATCCATGGATGCCCCACCTCGCAATTTACAGGACTTAAAGGAGCTGCTGCTAAAGTCTTGGTGTCAGATATCATAGCACACTTTTAGAGGTCTAGTGCCTTGACATGGCTGTTTTATTGGCAAAAAGGGGGACCTACACAATATTAGGGAGGTTGTCATAATTTTATGGCTTATCGGTGTTTATATAGCTGCAAGCAGCGATGTTTGGGCCTAGCTTTGGCAAGGGGGCATGGGCAGGATGGCCCCCGGCACACCTAGGGCATCGGAGCAGTTAACCCACAAAGTTTCGAATCAATCGACAGATGCACAGCCCCCACCCCCCCCCCCCCCCAGTGGGCGAATATGAACAATATGTCATTTTGTTACCAAGCTAGTTAACAATTTTTGTGAAGATCAGACATTTCTTTCTTTCTAAAATTATTTTGATAAGCATGGTTGAGGTTTGGAACAAGGGCCTTAGTGCTAAACCCTTTGAACCCTAAGGGTCTTTTGGCCGTTTTTTGCTACTGTTATATTATGGCTTTTAAAGGCATTTCTGTAATACATTTAATCAAGTGTTTTATATCTCTGAAATCTCTACCCACTCAGCTACAATTGGGATAATATCAAAATTTCTTCTTTTTTTTTAAAATTCAAAGCGCCACATAAACAAAAAAAATGAATGCGTAGGATGGTAAACTAGTGTGTCATTTTGTTTCAAAGACATTTTTTTGAGAGATTTTGATTTCTCCATGTCTAGACCATTCTTCCAAACTCTTCTAAGATCAATAAATATACAAAATTAATTGAACTAGTTGCATTTTATTTATTTTAGTGTATGCGTTATTTATAAGCCATTAGCTTCTATATCTATAATTTATGCTGTTTATAGAATTATTGTATTTATAATTTTTTTACTTTATTTTTTACAGTGTAATTTGTATTCTTTTTAGCGTTTTGTTTACAGTTTATAATTGAGTAATCCTTCCAGTGGGAACCTAAATGCAAAAAAAAATTCCAGGGGACATTTTATTTACAAGGCTACACACACGTGTATCTTGATATGATTCATTGGCTCATTTGATAAAATATTGTAAGAATAATACAAGCCATATGTCGATCTCTTCAGCAGTGTCTGGATTATGAGGATTATCTCGGGTTTAGAGGGTTAAAAGTAAGTCCAAGATGGCAAGAAATCTATCCAGATACATTGACGTCGCATGGTGTGCTGGATTCAGAAAATCAGTTAAGAAAATCAGTTAAGAATATTAAAAGTTATGAGCAGAATTATGAATCCTGACCTGTTTTTGACATATGGGGAAGAAAAGACGTGCAATTGCCATTACATTTATTGGGAAGGATCTACAAACTGAGGTGGCCTGTTAAGTTTTCTGTCAATCGGATGAGATGTGTCAAGGATTGTGTCACTTTGTGATTGGCAATATTTGATGGCATAAGCATTATTATTGGAAAGCTATGCCTATCAAACTTCTTAAAGGTCAAAGGGACATAGGTCTGAAGGGATGGCTAAAGTTGCATGTCAATTGGTCAAAGCATCGAAAAAATACAGCCCTGAAATGTTATTGCACCCCTTAGTGGACAAATGTGATGCCATTTTAGGTAGAGCTGTCACTGGTGGAGTGAAAGGTGGTGACAATTATAGGGGCCCCCACTGTCCAGGGATTGCCACAAGCAGTTATACCATATATAGGTACATATTCTGTGAATAATTCTAATATACTATCGTATTCGTTTCATGCCTGAGATTTTAATGAAAACCACAAATTACATACAATTTATTGAAAAGTTTAACATATCTGCGACCCTTCTCTCATGAAAAATGGTTTAGTCCGATCAGAAATATGTCCTTTTTTTTCACACGCCTGGTGTGGTTGACACATGCAGGGACAAGGACACACACTTGGTGGCGGTGATTGTGCAAGCCAACCTGAAATAGCAGATCTTACAACACAAACACAGGCACGTAACATTTGCTATACTCTCGTTAGAAAAAAATAAATGGTGAAACATTAACCCACAAACATGTGGGTTATTGTTTCGCCAGCCACACCCACAAAACGTGTGGGTGTGGGGTGCCAGTGTTAGGCAAGTTACTCAAGAATTGTAATGAATTACTAGTTACTCATTACTCTTTCAAAAAGTAATATTACTTTACTTTTTTCTGGGTATTAAAAAGTAATTTGTTACATTACTTTATTACTTTCACAATCACTATCCTGTCTCGGCCTTTCTGAAAAATTACAACCTGTGTAGCCAGCTCATTATAGAATTGAATCCTCTTAATTGGAAAATAATAATCCTTAACAGTCAACAATCAGCCAAAGTGAAAACATTGCAGCCTTGTTAATGTCTTTATTTATGTAATTTAAAATAGTATATAATGCAATAAGTGTCAGGCATTCTGTATTGCTTTCAAAAGAAATGCAGGAACCAGGAATGCAAAATCTATCAATAGGGATACAGACAGAAAACAATACATTCACACAATAGTTTTTTTATGAATGCTTATTAAAACCAATTTTAACAACCTAATCTTATTAGCTGGGCTAATAGCCTACCAACTCTAGCCAACAGACTAAACTTGGATATTTGAATTATGCTTATCTAAACGTAGAAAATGTAGCTTCTTGTACCTGACATCTCTTGTAGTCTATAGCCGTACTGCGTCTCCAGGCTGCACCGTAGGCCTGTGTGTTCTGTCTTTTACATTTTACACCAAAGTTCCATATACACATGCTCGTCTTTCAATTTTTACACATATTAATTTGTCTGCCCTCAATTCATTTGGATAAGAAACTAAAATGAATAAAGATCTCGTACACCACCTTGCATTCTATTCAATACTGCTAAAACGCTCTTGGGCCATTTAGATCTTAGAATTTCAAGGATCAGTCCAAGATGGTAGGGGCCGCTCGTATCTCCCCTCAACATTGAGTATTAGTTTGGCCCAATCCGACAAACACACACAGACAGCGCAATGCTCTGCAGTTGCGGCCAGCCGGCCTGCTCAGTGGTAAGAACGTAAAATAAAACATTAGAAATATAAGGAAGGATTTACTTCTAATCACAAGAATTATCATTAGACATACACCGGGCGGCAATTTCCGCAGTTGTGTCTTGACCGGTCTCTAAGTAAAATCCCGAGACCTCTTGGTCCAAGGCTGAGACAAGACTCGAATCTCGAGACCGGTCTCGAGACCAAGACCAGTCTTGAGTACTACAACACTGCTGCTAGCATACGTAGCTAACTTTAGCTGGAACATGTTGAATCACAATATTATTCAAATTCATGATTTTAGTTGATAATTGTAACGAGGTTATTAAAAGCACAGACAGACGAGAAGAATTAAAACTTAATGGTGAGGAAATCAAATGTGCATGGAGACACGATTGGCAATTAACAGGATAATTATAGAACAAAACAGAAGACATAATTACAATAATATTCAACAACGCGTCCCTCGCAAACCCATATTACCCACCCAACAGGTGAAATGAATACCGGTAGTTTACTCTAAGTCCGGTGTGCAAATGGAGAGCGTTCGATGTAGTGATGGCTGCAAGGCTGAAAGCCAGTTTAGTAATCCAAAGTAGAACTGAACAATGAGAAGGATCACCACCTGTAAGGCGATACAAATGTTACAGCCAAGAGGAGAGAGCGGACAACCATTTATTTGAATGCAGTAAGCGGACAGCTCCACAGATTTGAGACTTCATGAATCAACGGCACGGCGGCGGTAATAATATTAACAAAAACATATTTTCAAGTTGCACCTAGTTACCAAATTTAGTTGCACTGTCTTCGGAAATGGTCACAAAATGTGTTTCATTGTGATTAGTTAATTCTGAACAAAGCCACATCCCCAGTTATAAGAGAATGTGCACACTTATGCAACCAGGTTATTGTAAGGTTTTAATTTAATTTTTTTCCCCTCGAAGATTTCAATTTGTTTTTTAAATGAATTGGTCACATTGAAGGTGGAGAAATGTCTGTGTTGTGTGTGTGTGTGTGTGCCTACATTGCAGATAATGTGCACAATGTGGTTCAGAGTTGATGTATAAAATGTGAAAGCTACTGGTTGAGTAATTTCTTACCTCTTTGCAGCTAATGCAGGCTGTCAAATCCAATTCGGCACTCTCATGTTGATATTCAGCATCGTATAATCCAACTAATGGTAAATTGGACAGTAGTCTAATCTTTTAAAGACAATATAAACCACATTTACAAACAAAAATATCCAATTCAAGGCTATATTAACTTGACAAGAACAGTATTGAGGCACAGTGGCAGAAGTGGTGTAGTCATGCAGATGTCGTTCCACAAAGTGATGTGCTGTAAAGTGGTCTGCTGAAATGTGATTGCTATCCACAAGAGAGCTAGCCTTCAGTTTAGTTTTGCTGTGATAATCAGTCTGGAAAGCCTATAAATCATTTTGAATGTGTCAGAGTAGCAAATTAACTTTCCAATCAGCGTCGTGTTTATAGCTAAATGGGAGGTGTTTAGGTGTGCCAACCATGGTGCCAACAGAAAAAACGACCATATGGTTAATCCAATCAACTACTAAGTATTTTCAATGTATGGCTCCCCAGATAGAATTCCTCTGGCATGTCAGGTTACAAGAGCACACCGCCAATCTAATCCTTTTTACCAGTATCTATTTCAAATCGAAACACAACTCATACTATGGTTGCAAGCAACATTGGGCGGGCCCTCGTGCTGTGACTCACGTCGGGGCGTGGCGTGGACTTGGATATGAATAATTATGCTTGTTCTTTGAGATGATTATGTAGAAAATTTGGGCAAACTGCTATGAGCAGGGCATCAAAGCATAAAACGTGGGATTATCTGTTTCCAGTAGATGGCACTATGAATTTAATTTACTATTGACATGTACATGTGTTCAGGGCGGGACTTTTATAAATCTATTGAAGTTTGGTGCAGATTAGAGCATTTACAGACATGTTACAAAATGTTTGTGTCTTGGCAAAGGATGTACCTTCGTCGCCACGCCCCTTTCAAGCCGTTTATCGAAAACTCTGAATCTTCACAAAATGTCATCTCCAGCTTGTCTTGGCGTGGCATGGCATGGCTTGTCTGAGACAGTTTTGAAATGAATTCATCCAACCAGCTAGGAGCAGTACGTCACAGCATAAAAATTGACATTTCATGTTGCCAGTAGGTGGCGCTATGACTTTGAGTGAATAATGGCATATTTTTGTCTTAAAGGCACCACCCTCACGTAAACAATTCACACTCGTCAATGTGTGGCCTATTAGTAGCCTAAGGCTGTCGTCACTTAACGAGTGTACCTTAGTGGCTCATTAGGTGTAGCATTGCCTGTGTAATAGTGAGGATTACGGTTCAAATACTGTCCGTTACTACATTTAATATTTTTGGCTCATGCCAATAATTATGTTATAGAAATTCAGAAGTTTGCAAATTAACAAATAATTCCAAGATAAACTTTTACTCTAAAGACATTGGGAGAATATAATTTGCTTACATTTTACTCAATCTGGTGCCTGTCTAAGGACCGGAAGATCACATCTTTTGATCGTTTAATTATTCTTATTTTATTAGTCTACTGTTTACAGTAACCTATTTCATGTAGGCTAATATTCAAATAATGCTGCATGTTAAAATTAATGTTGTAATACTCGAGACCGGTCTTTTTTAAGATATTAGTCTCGTCTTGGACTCGAGCGCATTTTTACTTTACTATTTGTCTCGGTCTCGGGATTTTAGTTGGAGACCGGTCAAGACCAAAACTGCGTGAATATAATTATTGCCGCCCTGTCCATATAATAATAATAATAATAATAATAATATTATCTAATAATAATTCTTGTGATTATAAATAAATCCTCCCTTAAATTTCTAATGTTTTACTTTACATTCTACCAAGGGCAGGCCGGCTGGCTTTAACTGCAGCGCTGTCTCTGTGTGTGTGTCAGACTGGGCCAAACTAATACTCGATGTTGAGGGGAGATACGAGCGGCCCCTCCCATCTTGAACTAATCCTTGAAAATCTGCTCTCTGATTGGCCGAAGAGCGTTTTAGCAATATGGAATAGAATGCTAGGTGGTGTACAAGATATTTTAGTTTCTTATTCAAGTAAATTGAGTGCAGGGCAGACACATTTTTTTATTTTTAAGACAGTGGGAGTCATTGTCCCTGTCATTTTGCAAACTGACCTTTTAAATCTAAACTCTCAGCAAAGCTCTCGCAACATAATCGCCTACTAATCCAAGATGTTCATTTTTCCTTTTTAATAAACGCTGGCCTGCTGATGTGTTTGTGTTACTTCATTAAGCTATTTATCAGGCTAGATTTTTCCCATTGAGTGTGCAGATTCTTCTTGGCTTCTGACCCTGCCCCCTATGCAGTGCTTATCGCAATATACATGTTAATTCAACAGGCCATCATGCAAATTGACATCAGGAGAAAGCGGAAAAGCTGGCTGTAGAACATTAGAATACACCAGAATTGCCGGTCCTTGTTTGCGGGGTGGATTCGTTGTTACTCCCCTAGTCACAGCCTCGTACATTCTTTAGCACTAGCTACTTTCATTGGAACAGAGTTGAACTACAATGGAAAGGAGTGTTCTATTAATAATGTTTACAGAAAGATTTGGACACCGCATGAATATCGACCCACCTGTAATTGTTTTTACATTAGGTTTAGGCCTACTGTAGACTGTTTTATATTACTATAGGGCTATATTGCCGCAACCAGTGGCCATTATTTTGGCATTACTGGTTACAAAACAACAGAATAGGTTGGCTTTTTTTATTGAACATATTTACAAGCACAGGTATACACCCAATCCATGTGCTCCCGCAGCTCTGGGTATACGCAGGTTGACCGCAGTTGATGCGGTCTTTAATTAGTTTACGAGTGTTTAGATAGCAAACTATCTGAAAACATCCAAACCCTGTTTACCATTGTTCCATACCCTATAAGAATAACCCACATCACGGTGAAAACGATTAGCACCTTAAGCGTGCTTTACAGCTAGGCTACTCCAAAAATTCCAATGGAATGTAATTACTTTCATTGGCAATGCAACAGCTACTTTGTGGATACTTTGCATGCTGTTGACAGTTATGTACTGTATAGCAATGCTAAAGTTAGATAGCCAGTTGTTAGCTAACAAGTCGCTTATACATTATAACAAAAGCAACACGGTTGGAAATTGTTTAATTACTTGCAGTACATGTCCTGCAATAAACACATTTTCGGTCAATAGACTCTTATGGACGCTTTGGGTTTAGCAGTATTGTTAGTGGGAGAGATGCGTAGATGGCCTAGCCTACGGGGGAATTGATTCAGCCCATGCTGTGGGTTTCGATCTTCTATCTTCTTGCAATGTTTCTATATTCAGAAAATATTCATTGCGGATTGGAGGACAAATAAAACAAACTTTATGGAAATGTATTTAATTTGGATCGCCGGGGAAAAAAAAAACCTTTATGTTGTTTTGAACCACCAACCTCAAGGGCACAGCTTAACCGACTGAGCTAATTCGTCAGTATTTGTAGACTGCTGTTAGAAACATAAAATAGAGAGGCAGCATTTATTTACACGAGTTGCATTATGGACAACTTGCAGTATACAGTAACTTGTAATGCTTAGTCGTTATTAAAAGATAACCGGTCTTCCGTTTATTGACAAACATAAATATCTGACAGTCTGTATATTCCTTCACACATAAAATAAATGTCATGATCCACTGTATGGCCCTCTCGAAGATCCCATAGAGTGAGAGACGTATAGTCCGTGTGCATCCCACATACATTTATAATAAGTAGAACTCTGGCGCCTCTACTGGCCTTGTCAAGTACTCGCGACGCGTAACGACGGCAAAGGCACCACTTTAGATGTCAGACATCTGTACCGTTTTACTGAGCCAATCGCACCTGCTGAAAGACGGGCCATTGCAGCTAGCTAGAAGAGTGAGTTACACCACTTAAAAATGTTTTGCAATAGCCTAGAGTTGAAAGGGGGAGGGGGTATGGGGAGGCATTATGAACACGCCAATTCAGCCCTGAGCCCTTTGAATGTAGCGTTTTTTGTCATAATGTTAACACACTTATTATTTATTTTTTATTATTTATTTGGTTGATGTATATTAAATATATCCCTTTGCAGTATATTGGGAATATTTCTGTACTTTGTAACCTCTTTCCTATCTCTTTAATATTGTCTGTAACTTACATGCAGGCTGAGGTAAGCTACTCACTATTTCCAACTGTCAAGCATCCAGTACAAAGAGTAGGGTTTTTATTTTTATTTTTATTTCATAATGACATTATGTGAGAGAATAATTTGTTTAAATTTCTGTCGTTAATAATTTCACTTAAATATTTCTTATGGTAAAAAGCGCAAGAGAGACAAATAAATCTCCACAGACTACCTGAAATGATGCTGACTGGCGTATCATTACCACAATGTTGCTCACCTTCTTCACTGGGACAGGGAGGGGTAAATTTATGGGGAAACTGGGGTGCTGCTGACTCATCTGTTAAATCTGCTAAAAGGGTCAGTGATTTTATATGAATATCTTGCTAAATGTTTCCCTGCACTGATTACATGTTTATTAAATGTAGGCTAACACTAGTCTGTAGCTAGTTATCTTATTTCAAGATGGACATCATCATTCACAGGTTAATACCACTGGTATTAAGCTGTGAATATTACTACTCAGACTATAGGCTACACACCTTTCTTGGTGAAAAACTTGGTTACAGATTGACACCCTTATCTTTGTCTTTCTCCTCATTCTTTTCTCTTTCCTTCTCTGAAAACCAGACTTTGTTTTAATAGGCAACATTCACTCACTATTTCTGGCACATCTACGGTACTAACGCAGGACCAAACTATTTCATGCAGATTCAAGGGGGTGGTTGATCAATATGGATGTCTACTTTTTGGTCAATGGGGATATTTAACTTTTATTGCCAAAAACAAGTAAAACAAAGATCATTAATTTTGTTATTGTATTTGAAACATATATTCAATGATGATGGTTTATATAATAAAATAAAAACATTTATTCGTTTTGCCTACTTTTTGGGGCCCCTGTCAGTCAGGGGCCCTTGGAATTGTTTTAACTTTTCCCTTCTATACGGCGCCCCTGTATACATATGTGATATACACTCACCTAAAGGATTATTAGGAACACCTGTTCAATTTCTCATTCATGCAATTATCTAATCATCAATCACATGGCAGTTGCTTCAATGCATTTAGGGGTGTGGTCCTGGTCAAGACAATCTCCTGAACTCCAAACTTAAT
>JAODOY010000915.1:0-13296 GCA_025399855.1 Forbesichthys papilliferus | reverse complement strand
CGAAATTAATATCGATATTGCAATTTTCATGATCAATATCGCAATATCACATTTGATCAATATCGTGCACCCCTAGTCCTAACTGAACGTTGAATATAGGCTATTTTCCTAGACCCATGTTGAATACATTGAATGAATGAATATATTGAATGAATATATTATTTCGGAATGTCTATCATAAAAGCTAAAGTACAGAGTAGTTTTCAAGCTAATTTCATAATGACACACATTTTCATTTATGCACTAAAATGAATCATTAAAACTCTCATGGTAATGTGTCACACTTAAGTTCCAACGAGCACATCAAGTGTTAACAATAACTCTCTCTACCTTATATTTTCAGTCCATTAATGCCTGATACAATACTGTGTCACTTTGAGAATGAGGCCACAAAACTGCAACTTCAGGTATTGGGGAGAATCCCCGTACAACACTTTTATTATAAGTGTATTTAAATAATTATATTTACTGTAGATGATGCATGTTTCATGCAAGTTCAAAGCATTGCTTATACACCAGTGTAGCTCAATCAAGTATACTGTTAGTAACCTTTTCTGTTTACCCTACCCCCCCATCTTGAATATATCACTAAAAAGTAACTGTCTCGGGAATGCTTATTTCATTCTTCAT
Organism: Forbesichthys papilliferus; assembly: GCA_025399855.1. Taxonomy (NCBI): domain Eukaryota; kingdom Metazoa; phylum Chordata; class Actinopteri; order Percopsiformes; family Amblyopsidae; genus Forbesichthys; species Forbesichthys papilliferus. The sequence continues at coordinate 12,666 of JAODOY010000915.1, read as the reverse complement.
TCTTTCATTCTTCATTCAAACTAAATTGTGTGGCCATCAAGTGATGTTATTAATGCTTTACTGACATTTAAAGCCAGGCCTTGGTTTTTCATTTTCTGTAATATATGTTTCATGTAGTGTGTCGTGCCCCATTCATGCAGGCTTGCTTGATCACAAAGTTGGATAGACTTCTTGGCGCGGTGGCTAATACCGTTCAGCCGATAGCGACAAGCAGTGTGTAAGATAAGCAAAGACCTGCATTTACTGGGAAGCCCTTGTTTATGAGCATGAAATGCAATCCCCAATGGCTCTTTCTCCATTATGTGGGTGGTGGTTCGTGGCCCTTCTGAAAAGGTGGAGCAGTTTTTCTGATTGTGGCGTTCAGCTACACGATTGAGCAATGACAGGTCCGTGATGCGAGGTGCCGCAGGTGTCTGTTGTAGCGGTGCTAATGGAGGAACTCCCATAATGCCGCATTGATTAAGTTCCTGCTCTTTTTAACACAGCGCCTGTCAAAACTGCCAATCAGATGGCACACACTACAGCTCCCTGTGCCTGGTTGGCATTGTAACAGACTTCCCGACCTGCAGCCTGCACCTGTCCATGGGCGACATTTGGGCCTCGATACCTTGGCTCTAACCCTGGAGTATGAGTCACCTGGAAAACCTTCTTTTTTTTTTCATGTGACTTAATATATAGATAGATAAATATTTCTTTATTGTCAATGTACAGACATCAAAATTATTGGATGATATAATTATATATATCCAATCTTGTTTTATAAAGGAGAACATGAAAATTAAGTCGCTTCATGTTATATCTTCCATTTGAGAACAGAAAAATGAAAATGGAATGACTGGAAATTACACGGACCGTAGAGGAGGAATTCAAGTCGAACCATTGAAGCAGTTGCAAATTGCAGACATCAAGACTTTACAGTATTCAATAATGTGCCCAGTGTCTACCAAAACATGTTTTGTTAAGATGCCGTGTTCATTATTTTCAGTGGCAACAAGATAGTTAGCTCCAATGGTCCCTTACAGATGGAAACATTAAATAGTTGATCAAATGACTATCTAATTATTATTGATTTTCTTTGCCAATACCACGTGCTTCCGTTTGGAACACAGGAGTGACCTGGCAGCCAATGACTTGCTCCAACGTTCCCCAAGGCGCAGTCAGACTCCAGCGATTATGTTTTAGGCTTTTATGGAGCAGCAAAAAGTAATTAGCGGACTTACATGCATTAAAGCATATGCACACCTCCCCAAAGTGAAGCAGGTGTGGTCTAGATTGTGGAAGGCAACCCTGAAAGCACATATCTAGTTTTATCTTTTAATTTCAATTTTAATAAATTATGCAATGCGCATCTCATTCTGCTTTCTTTCTCAAGACCCCTTTTCACTGCACTGGTCACACATGCAACATTTGTGAGCGCCACAGGCACTGCCAATGGGGCGGGGGGGGGTTGTTTCTTAGCAGCTAGAGAATGAGACAGAGACAATTCTGCTTAAACAGTTTGGCAGTGCAGAGTACAGTTTTTCATATTGATTTTGTTGTCTGCGCCAATTCCTGTGTGTTTCAAAAGCAGCGTTATGTAATTTAAGGTCTTTGTTACCAGACATCTAGCTGGGTGTATACAGTATTTACATCATAACTATTCAATTAGTCTATTTTGGGTTGGCACCTGTAATTAAGACAACTTTAGTGTTAGCAATTAGCCAGAAAAGCTTTTATTCTGATTGAACACCATCTATATTCGATTACTCACATCGACAGAGCCATATTATTCCAAAGGCCTTGCCACAATCTAAGTAACGTGTTTGTATTGATGCGTTTCAATGGCTACAGGGTGGGTGAGTGCAGTATAACATGCGTGCCTATGGAGACAACTACAGGAACTAACTTACTTCTGAGAGAAGAGGTCTCTGTAGGGGCTTCCGTGCTGCATGGCGATGCCGTAGCCTTTACTGCTCATGCTGTTTCCCGTCACCGTGATGGTGCACTCGTCATCCGTCAGCGCTGCGTATTCCAGCACCGCCATGTCCCACAGGAACGCATAGGGGCTCTTCTTGGCCTGTGCACACATAACACGCATTCAAACCTGTGCCGTGGGTAAGGGTTTCTCTGGGGCATCATTATGACAAACTACGACGAAGAGTGCCACTTTGAGTGTGGTCAATTATTTATGTATGTGTATATAGTATTGTATGTTGTCAAAGTCAAAAGTACCCCTAAAATGACTGTGAAGGTTAAGATCTCCACCTGCAGGGGGAGACACACTGTGTTCTACCGGAGAGTCTACCGTACACACTTCAACATTTCAGAGGTAATTGTTCCTGTGTGGGAGGACACCGTTTGTACACCGCCTTGTTCTCACCTCCTGTCTTTATCTGCTCTCACACACCTCGGATAGCAAACAAGAGGAGCCTTAGCATTCTGCTACATTAGCACAACCTGAATACAGTGTCGTGTCTCTGATGTGTCTTCTCCACAGATGTAGTGCCTTGCTCATTTGTCTGAGCTGCAGGTTTAGCTCTGATCATCCCAGAGTGTGTTCTTCCTTGTTTGGTTGTGCCGAGGCCTGCTGAACTAAGCGTGTACCATCTTTGCAAACTAATTGAGAAGCGCTACAATGGGGACAGCACAATGCTAATTAAATGTGGACCTACAACGTCGTTTGTGTGAAACTGCAGAAACTCATAGGACATTTATCATGCAAATGGTTGAATAATGAATGTGTTTAGAGCTGCCAGTTTGTCACAGACATTTTTGATGGCACACAGAGCTATGCGAGCATAATGTTGGACACAATTGAAATCGACAGTGACGCTGTGACTAATTGGTTTAGGCTTTTGTGGATATCTGCCTCAATTAAGTAATTGTCAAATGAAAGCAAGGTTGTGTGAATTAAAACAAAAGTCTAACCATAATTCTTTGGATATTTTGAAGAAGTAACACTAACTGCTCTAAATGAGTGAATATATACGGTACTGTCTGTTCTTAGCATGGGTAACAGTCTGTTTAGCATCTCAGCCCCAGCTATTCACTACCTAAAATAAGGCAAATGTTTGGTAGTGGCACAATCACTCAGATGTATGCGGAACAGCTTCCCCTTTGATGCTAAGACACGACAATTCTCTTTTAAATGTCTTATCTAACCATATCACAGGGCATTAACGTTCAACTAATTAAAGCATTGTTTAATTTAAACATTTATTATCCAGATTATAATTGGCTATCAACTTGGACTTCCAGTCCCATCCAATGACCACAAATACTCCCTAGTGCCAGGACCATGATTTAATTAATTGGTGATGTAACAGTAGCTGTACTGTAGGCAGAAATACATTAGCAAAGTTCAAGCTGGTGGGGCTCTCCAAAATTGTCTCACGGAAACAATGTCCTTAACATGGGTAGACTGTATGGGTCAGTTTCTCAGAAAGGAATTACATTTAGTCTCAAAATCAATTGAGATATCCTTAAAAGAAATACATTTAATACATATTTCGCCAATGTAATAACAACATGACAACATGACAGCAAACATGGGCTGCATTCCGGCAAAAAGGAAAACATTTACAATGAAAAGTTTTGTTTATTAATATTAGGATCATGTCATAGGTCTACAAAGGCTACTGTACATCATTGGCTGACTATTCTTCTTCCATTCTTCGTCCATGCCTGTATCACTCACTCACTCACCCGTGGTCCTATTCACAACGATCTCTGTTTCTGAATAAAAGAAAATGTGGAAGTGTGATTTTGTCTAAAATGGCACGAAACAGTGTCAAACTGTTCAAAAAAGTGCAAAGTGCAAAAGTGGTACGTATAGGCCTACATACTACTTTTGTGGATTTTTTTATTATTATAATTTTTTAACTTTTTGCAACACATAAAAATGGTATCAATTGAATATCGTAGTTATGGAGTTATGGCTTTGTTACCTTCTCCAACCGATTCAAATGTGTTTGTGTAAATAATAATAATATGAAGGGATTACTTTTTTAATGATGGGGGGGGGGGGGGGGGGGTGTGTTTAGGGGTAAGGGACCTGGATAATGGATAGGGGGGCGCTGACCCAAAAAGAATGAGAACCACAGCTCTAGACTATACCATATACAATACAAGCCTTAGTAACTTTTATCCACTAAAATTACACAAACTATGAGCTTCTACTCGTGCACTTGGACCTTGTAAGTGAGGGTTAAAGCAGGTCCACCCACAACACAGTAATGGCCACAGGAATAGAGCTGAAAATGTTATTCTTAATAATTACTGTGTAATATCTATTCTATGTCCATTTGCTTTACAGCAGTTTGACTCATTAGCATTTAACCTCATTTAATTCCTGGGAATTACTACGCAAACAGTATGCATAATATTCTCTGTTAGCCTAAGGACCTTTAGACCCCAGAAAGTAAAAAAATGCACATTAAGACACAACCCAGTTTATTTTAGCATGCTCTCAGAGGCTTAACAGCCTCTGTTGATATAATTTCTCAGTAGCTTTGACATTGTATGCCAACAAGTTACCACCTGGCCCACAACATGCTATGCTTGACCTGAGCTTCATCATCATGATGACACCAAGACATCCCAACACATTTATTTGAAACAATTACATTGCGCAGGTATGACTCAGAGTGTCGGTGTTATCCTACCTTGCGTATTCCTTCAGACGGGCTTGAGACGGAGTAGTCCATTCCGTTGTTTTTGCTGATGGTCCTCCAGAGCTCAGCGTAGGTGCTGTCTTGCTCCAGGGGGTTGGTCCCTTTGTTCCTGAAGTAGTCGTAGACGGCAGAGTCCCTCACTGTGCCGTAGTCCACCTCAATCTGCCTGGACAAGTCCTGGAATGTTCTACAAAGCACCGGGCAACATGTTGACAGGCACCGTCAAGTATTGAAGCAGGCACTGTGTCGTTGTTCTGAAATGACCTACAATATCCAATCACCATTAGAGTCCCTCATTTGAGAATGAGGGAAATGATTGGATACAATGTATGCAACAGGACAATGCACATATGAACGCATTAGTCCCCTAGTTGATTGTGATGCTGGGATGTGGGAACCCACCTTTATGCTTGATTCTCATCTTAAAACCTTCATATACATTTGTAGCAATTACATTATTTAGGGACACAATAATTAAAATATACTTCCAGGCAGAAGGTTGTGGGTTCAATCCCCAAGGTGCCTGGCCTTCTTTTAAGCATTTTTGACTGAGATGCCTATCAACAATATTTGCAATTTTACACACTGTATGGTGAGTAAGTCACTTTGAATAAAAGTGTCCACTAAATGACCTAAATTGAATATCCTAATGAGTATAACGTTCAAAGGGCGGTTCTTAAACGGAACTTGATTCTTTCCTAAATATGACTGGTTTCTGGGCGGTGTAGAAAGGGCCAAATGAAACAGGACAGCCTGGGTAATGTCATAAATGATGGAGGAAGGTACCCAAGCATATGGTCGAGAAAGACCCACTGGTGCTTAGTATGTTAATGCCTTCATATCCAATGACGTTAGCCAGGATTCGGCAATGATGAGTGAGACATAATGCATTAGGATAGCAGATGTTTCCCTGTCTGGTTTTTTCCTAAAACAGAGCTGATTCTACCCGTGTCTATCTGGCCACGTTCTGCTAATGGTACATGTCACACAGCACTGTTAGTCAATTCACTGGGTATTTGTCAGCTTAGCAGGCAACCATTGACAAGAGCGGGAATGAACCTAGTGGCCGTGTTCCAATTGTCCCACGGGTTAAAACGCTATTTCTGTGGGCTACTGTAGAAGACACAGCAACACAACTACAATAAGAGCAAACAGGTTTTATCCCATGTGCCTTTCCTTTATTGCAGAGATCCATTATTTTGTCTGTGTGTACACAGCTGGACATTTTTATTTAAATAGGTACATTTCAGGCATTTAAGCTGTTGCGAATATATTTGACTCATCTCTAACTCCACCTCACTTCATTTTAGCATATCCAACATGATGGAATTATTTGTTGATTTTTTAAGATGACCTATTCTCAAATTGGAGTTACATTGCACATTTGCTAAGCTTAACACATTTACTCAAAAGAGCCAATCATTAATAAGGCGTCGGTTGGCCTGACCTGAGAGCAGCAAAGACACAGAACATTAGATTGTGGGATGTCAATCAAGTGGTGTCTGTACACATCCAAATTTGAGGTCATTTTAAAAACCTGTGTGGGCTTTGATGCAACATCTGCTGTTTCATTGTGCACCCTGGCCTGGCGGTGTAATGTTACAATGTACAGTATATGGAAAGGTGTGGCACAAATCTAGTTAACAGTTGAATAGTTTTCTGCCTGAGGTGTTCAAAGCATAACTGAACCCTAAAAAGTGCCTTTTTTTTGCTTTAAACTAAGCAATACAACTGACCTGTGATGAGACACACCAATGCTGCTGTTAAATATGACACAATTACTGTTAATACAATAATCAATATTTTATGGGCTGAAAACGGATCTACATGTCATGTCTGTTCAAAATCACCTGGCTGGTTTCCAACAGTACACTTTGTCCGCTCATACGTCATCAAATCCAAATGTTAACATTATTATTAATGGTAGTCCCTGTCTCAGCCCCTCCCCTCCCCCCACTCACACTGTTTTAGCATTTTTCTAAGTTGTGTAGTGGGTGGTGTCAGAGCTGGGGTGCAGATACACTTTAAGCTGCTCTATATATGCATCATGCAAAACTGCACTTCTGAATTGATGAAATGGCTGGTGGTGTCGTGTCAAGCCAGGCCAGCTCTTCACAGAGAAGCACAACTGAGATTCACTAATGAAAATGTCAGCTTGGATTTTATTCAGATGGGTCATCTTATAGGCAAGGTTGGAAGGGGGTGAGGGGAATGGTAGAGAGGAAATTGGTATATCACTGCAAGAATATAAAGTAGATGTTGTCTTATCTCTGATAGGAAGTGCAAAATAACCTTCTCTATGCACTAACACACACACACACACACACACACACACACACACACACACACACACACACACACACACACACACACACATTATTAATAACATTTGTGTATTTTTAGATCTACAGGTGTTTTGTGTGGCCTGCATTCAAGCAAGCTGGGAATGCATTGTACTATATTAAAATATAACACATTAAAAAGAACCTACTACTGCAGCAGACAACAGTGAATACACTGTGATTGTAAGCATGGCTCTCAAGCTTCTTACAAAGATATATGAAGATGGGTCTTATTAAGCAGTATTGTACCTTGTTCAAAGCAAAAGTCTAATTTACACTGTGAATATATTTTCTGCATTACATTAGTAATTATAATGTGGTATTGACATGGCATGATGTGCTTAGTGCAAACATTACAGGGATTTGAGAAAAATATATTATGACCAAACCAATTATGAATACATACTGTATAAATTAGTGGAGCTAGCTCATAGCTTAAAAACAAATTAAAACCATCCATGCCCCTTGTCAACATGAGGGTAAATGAAGTCTGTGACACCGTACACCTATGCAGATACATAATTTGCACAGCATTATAGTCATGAGAAAATCCAATGGGATGGTCACTGTAACAGTAACAGTGCATATAGGCCTCTCGCTGGGCACAGCAGCGCATTACATTTGCAGATATGAAGCCAAATAGAGGCGGGATTCACTGTTGTATCCGTGACAAACATGGCAGAAATATGATTAAATAATAGATGTAGATGGGAAGCACCGATGCCAACAAGTGCATTTATATTCTGTGGTGATAAATGCTAAGCTGATGAATGCCACATTAATGCCCCTGACGTGAGGGATTTAGTTTAAGGTTCTTTAGCTCCGTGTCAGCTTGCACCTGTGGCCATGAAATGTAATTGGTTAACAATGACATGTGCTTAATGCCATTTTTCTGTGGAGGAAATATATTCATGTCCCATGAATATTCAGTTGAAGCCTTTTGTTTTAAATTATAGCCATCAACACATTTCTTTTCTTGCAAATATTCCTAATATGTTCATTGCTTTGTCAATCTAAATCTAAATCTAGTCTAAATCAGTGTGTGTAATCTCATTTGCATTCACATAGTCTGAACGCAAGTCTTCAACTTGGTCACACGTGCTCCACGACACGTTCACTAGCTTTTACCTCTTGACAGTCGGGTCCTCAACCAGAAAAACACGCCAGGCAGCGACCTCTTCTAAGGCGTGTCCAAGGGAAGACTGTATCAGTTAGGGCTGGGGCTATAAATCGAATTAATTTGAGTTTTTGTTTTGTAACAATTTGAAAAAATGCCTAAATCGCAAAATCGAGATAAACGCTTTCATTCTTTATCACGTGTGTGCCCTCCCACTCAGTTTCCCCAGCTCATCTCAACCACACTGATTTACAAGTAAATGTGCTTGTCACATACACATACATGTAGCAACATGTGTTCTCTGCATTTAACCCATCCCTCAAGGACGCAGTGGGCAGCCGCAGCGCCCGGGGACCAACTCCAGATATAGGCCAGTGTTGCTGGTCAATGCAACAGGAGAGAGTTAACCTAACATGTTTTATGGATAGTGAAGGAACCTCACACTGACATGGGGAAAACATGCAAACTCCACACAGACAGCCCGGGATGACCAGGGTTCGAACCCTGGACCTTCTTGCTGTGAGGCCACAGTGATATACACTGGGTTGGAGAAGTCTTTTGGTTTCTGTCAGAGCCATGTAGAAGATGTAGAAGAAAAGGCCAGCCCTCTGGCTTAGTTATTTACAGCAGTTGCATACTTATACAATACGTCCTGAAAATCCCTAATAATCAAATAGCTATTAGCCGTGGTAAGCAACTTTTTATACTTGAATCTGTCATGCAATACAACATGCATGATATAGTTTGGGATTAACACGCTGTGATATGTACTAGTTTATTAGTTTCTTAATTCAGCCTTATACGCCATGTAACAATAGGATATTAGCAAAGTCGGTCTGCCCCAGTGACGGGCCACACATGCCACTTGCACTTGGCCCACATACAGTACCTCAATGAATTATGGTCCTTTAGTGGGCCACCTCTGGTAGCCACTATGTGGGCCACATGTGGCCCATGACATAGCCATATCATTTCACCAGAGCTGGCCCAAGTCTGGCATGCGTTCCAACTGGATACAGATTTCAGCCTAGACTAATGCCGGGTGCGCACCAAATGTGTTACATTCAGATATGTGAAATTCATTATTTTTCTGCATCCAACAATAGGTGAACTGTGCACTACCATTACTCTGTATGACAGAGTGTACTGTAGCTGTCGCCAGTGCAGGCGGTTTGGCCGCACCAAGGCCCGGGATGCAGGGCGTCAATGCTATAAAGCAGAATCGCCCTTTTCATAATTATGCACCGCTTCATCGCGGCCAACTAATATGATAAATGATCCCACTCATGGTTTCACCAAACCCCCCCCCCCTCCCTTTCCCCATATAATACCTGTCACGTTAAGCTAATGCAGTGCATTCTGGGAATTATTTATTTGACTGTGGGACAAGACCGGCCACACACATGTGGCCAAGATCATGTGGGCCAGATACGTTGGTCAGTAACTGGGCCACCTGGTGCTTGCTGCATTAGAGCCAGTGCTACCTCTGCCACGCCTGGGCCATGTTCGGTTCACATGCTGTATGCCAGTGCCAACTGCATGCCACCTGTGCCAGCTTCACGCCAGATGTGGGCCACATATGTCTGCTATGGACGTAGCCTACTGTTATACTATTAGCTCGGTAATATTGGCTCTGTATGAGCAAATACCGATTATTAATCTATGGTATTGCAATTCACTGAATAGGGCAGACTACACCTATTGTAGAACATGTAGGCTAGTCATGTCTGCATTATTCTCCTATCAACCATTTAATTCATCAATGTGGATGTTTCTCCAATCACTGCCTACCAGATTTATTTGGTTTAAATAAAGTAATGTACAGTATTTGTTGATATTGCACACAAAGGTCTATAGCCTAAAGTATGGTATACCGTTTTAATAAACAAAACAGTTTTTTAATAATATTTAATGTAGAAAATCATAATTCAAAATTGAATTTTTAGGCCATATCACCGAGCCCTAGTATAAGTACATAAAGGCTAAACCAACTGCCACATGTTCAGCTTCTGCCAGGAGCCATAACCCTGCTCAACTATCAATACAGAGGCTCTCCCGGAGAAGTTCCAGCCAAACGCTGTGAGTGACCTCCTGCCTCACTGCAGCTTGTATTTAAATAAATAAATTGAGCCTGTGTGGTCTGTGTGTAGAGGCTAAAGCTGAAGACATTGGGTTTGTTTCTGTAAGCGTATCTGTAGTATATCTATATGGGGCGTTATTCGTGATCTGTGTAGTGTCTAGTGAGGATACAATACAAGGCTGTTCAAGTTACTGCCAAATCACACAGCAATACACTGCGAGACAATGTGATGGCTCACGAATACAACCATTTGACCACTCAACGTATCGGCCTATAGAAAGAACATTACTACTAATCTGTAACTGCAAGTACAGCTATGTAAACTAGATTGTGTGTTTCTAGCATAAGGTCGGAGAGAGAGAGAGAGAGAGACGGCAGTGTGCGTACACATCAGGCTGCATATCTGCTCTGTGTCAGACAGCTCCGCCCACTGTCTGGCCTGCCATACCAGTGCTCCTCCTACTGATAGGAGCCTAGCAACCTTTTCAGAATGCGGTGGAAAGGGCTTATCTCTGTGCTGAGACACCTGGCAGGGCGACTGTGTGAACCGGACCGGCACTACTCAAACTCTTATTAGCGGGAAACGGGGCCAATGGGAGAACTGTCCTAATTGCACAGGACCAGTTGGAAGAGAGTTTCATCCAAATAAAACTAAGGGATGTGTGTGTGTGTGTGTGTGTGTGTGTGTGTGTGTGTGTGTGTGTGTGTGAGGGACAAATGAGTACTGTAAAGCGTTTTCGGGACTGTCTCTCTGCTATGCTTTGCACACTGCCCGCTGGCAGATTATATCTGCCGGCAATAATAATCAAACATTATTTCTAGTGTTTTACCTGCTTCCACGTCGTATTTCCAATTTCGCACTCTGCAAAAGAGCTTAAAATCACGGCAGGCGATGCAGAGAAAATAGACTCGCCGTGGAAACATAATGTCGGCTCCACTTCGGCTCAGCGAGCAGCGTCCGCCTCGCACGGGGTGTGCAAAGACTCGTTGATTAACATGGGAGCGAATACAAAGCGGATCCGCTCCGTGTCGGCTCCGCTTGCAGTGTGCAGCGGCCTTAGGTCCATATTGTTTAACACTACCATAGCGTCTGCATTTGTAAGAAAACATGAGCTGAATAAGAGACTATCAATCTTGGCATGTGCTTAATTAAGACGACCACCACCACCTAGGGTGGAATCTGCAATGAATTAACACCATGCTGCTTTAGCATGTCAGTCATGTTGAGTTCACAGTCAACCATGTGCCTCAGAGAGAGTACAAGACGAGGCCTTAGTCACCTCTGTGTCTTCTGTGGACAACACACTGCTGAAATCGATGACATCGGATCAAGGCCTGTATGAAATATTCTGCCATATGGATGTTATTCAAAAGTGCACGTTGCTGTAAGGTGAGGGGTAGAACTAGTTTTGAGCTGAGAAACACCATAGGAGTAGGGGTAGGGGTAGAGAAGGGGGCAGGAGGCAGAACGTAATGTGTCTTAAAGGGAAAGTGTAATCCCTGACACAAATCGAGGGTTGTCCCCTTTTAAAGCACGACCAAGCGCACCCTAGTCTCATTAAAGCTAGGGCGCTTGTGCATGTGTGTGTGTGTGTGGAGCTGACCGTATAGCGTGGTCCATGCGCGACACTGTGAGGTAGGCTGCCAGGTTAGCAGTGTATGACGAGCACACGACCAGTGTGAAGAGCCACCAGCTCCCCATCACGATCCTCAGAGCCACCGAACTAGCCACGCTGTCACCACCTACACACAGAGAGAGAGAGACCATGACGTCATCGTTCACAGCAGGGGTTCTCACCGCTTCTTCTAATATTGTAGCATAAAATAACAACATGCAAATACAGGCAATAAATAGCACGCAACCACATAGTCAAAATCATACATATATTTCAAAAAGACAACACCAAAGAAGATCAATGCCACAAATGTGGAAGAAGAACAAATGGCAGAAAATTTCCTGTTCTGGTAATTCCTCAGGGAATCCTCTCTGAACGATCATGTTGTTCCTCCAATCCAGATGACACAGGTCAAGCTCACTACAGGTCACCCTCAAACAAGTGAGGGAATCGGTTCACTTCTAACTGTAACGTCACCCATAATGCAATTTATTATTAACCACCTGCGTGTGTTTTTTAATTTGAACAAATAGGTATTACAATAAGAAATAAGTTATGATGCATATCGGAGCAGCACATAACATTTTAATACAAAATTCAACAGGCATTTTACGTATTTATATACATATTCAAAACAATTTGTATAACAAACTATTTTAAATGTGTGTGTGTGTGGCGGGTGTAAGCTGCAGTGTCATTGTGTATATACCCATTAGGCTAAGACTAAACACACAGTAGCTTTAGGACATTTTTACATTACAGTTAGCTCTGCAAAATAAATGTTTTAAAGAGATAGGAAAGAGGTTACAAGGTGCAGAAATATTCCCAATATATTGCAGAGGGATATATTTAATATACA
>JAODOY010000914.1:0-13296 GCA_025399855.1 Forbesichthys papilliferus | reverse complement strand
GTCTCCTGGCGTTAAGACAACAGCCAGACCTGGTTTTCATCAGGCTCCAGTCATTTCGATGGCGTGGGGCATGGTTTGTATGCTAACCATGGTGGGGCCCCTGCTGGGTGATAGTCCTTTTTCTTATCTGCTCTTGGCCGGTGTCCGGAACGGGGGAGGGGTAGTGTGTGTGTGTGCGTGTGTGTGTGTGTGCTCCATGAGTATGAATCATCGATGGGGCGTGGTTAGGCCCTGAGATCACTACATCAGCGTGTGTACAGGTTGCAGGTCTCTCCCTATCTGCGCTCTTAGATCGGCTGTTTTTCTCTGTTGGTGGAGAACACTTTTTAGATTTCCCTCTCCAACAGTCTCTTTTCTCCTCATTTAAAAAAATGAATCAGCGTATACCTGGTAGACCGCTTCATCTTTATAATGAACAGTTACCAGTAATGGCAGAGTGCCAATACATTCATGCAAAACTCCATGTAATTCCAAGTGGTTCACATACTTTTTCTTGCAACTGTACTCACAACGTGATTGTTTACAACGCAAAAATGCAACATGCTTGTATTTTATTCGCTTTGATTGATTTTGTTTCACTTTTGCTAGGCCATTAAATAGGTTAAAACCAAGCACAACAAACCATATGATGTCACATAACAATAGTGAAACTGTTTACTTACTCTACTCAGTCGGTAAAGCTTTGCTGGAAAGTTCGAAGGCACCGTTTGCATACTGGTTTTTGTGAATATTATACTCGTGACATTCCTACTCCCAACACTACCCACAGACAGTGTCAGAAGATTGTATATGAGATACAGTGTATGGATTCGGCACCAGACTATAATCAGTGTGACTAATGACACAATTGTCTTTAGATGTGAGAGGGTGTGAGACTTTATATTCTTTTAGAAGTCTTTCTAGTATATGGTCAGTGTGAGAGTATGTAAGTCCATAGAGGACTAAATTCAAATGAAAATGCAATCCCAAAATTGCATTTTCATTTTCAAAATATTCCCTGCATTTTAGTAGACACAATTAAAACTTAAATGCAATCCCAAATAACAATTTTATTTTCAAAGACAAATGCGCTTTGCAGCCAACCATATTCAAATGAAATAAGTTAAACAGCGCCTCCCTTCAAATGCAAATACATTTTCAAGTCACCGCAAGATTTTACAGACAAAACTCAGCTTGAAAATGAAATCTGTCAGGCCTCTCATCAAGGCGGGTCATGGACATTGTAGATCACTTCATCTGTAGGTGCGGCATTTGCTGGAAAACTTGCTCACAGGTAGTAAAAACAGCAAGCAGCAGTTGTGGGTCTTCCAAATCTAATGTTTTGACTTCTTTCTTTTTTTTTTTTAGATAGTCAATCATTGATTAGTGAACCCAGTAAATAAATAATTACTTCCGTCCCTCCAGATACACGGTGATGATCGAGTGCTGGCACCCCAAGCCCGAAAGACGGCCTTCCTTCTCTGAGCTGGTGTCCCACATCTCTGCCATCTTCTCCAGCTTCAGCGGTGAACATTATGTGCTGCTCAACACTACTTATGTCAACATAGACAAAATGACCCCTTACCCGCCCCATCCCACCTCATCATCCTGTTTGCCTTCGACTTCTGCTCCCTTGCATTCCCCGTCGCATATCTCAAGGCTGGATTGCTGCACCTGAGAGTGCAAGAAATACTGATAGAGCTCATGGGAAAATGATGAAACTACTGTAGGCAACTGCCAAACACTGGACGTGCTTCGATGAGAAAAAAGGGTTCTTAAGCCTTGTCTGCTGACTAGATGTATAGAGACAGACCTTGGATTTTCTCAAGAGTTGCTGGATGGCTGGGAACCCCCACCCTAAACACCCACCTGCCAATATGTGACCTCTTCAGCTTGAAGTCACGTCTCCCATGTCTCCTACAAGACAATTACAAGGCTCAGGAACACCTCCACAAAGATTTACCACAGACAAAACCACTGCCACAGATTGCCATGCCATCAATCAAACCTCACAAAACAACTTGATGACTACTGAACCCTTAGACGGGGAGGATTATTTGCTGTGTGCTGGGTGGCATGTGCTCCGATACGCGGATGTGGCTTCGATTGTTTGGCTGTAAAGCTGTAATGTGAATGTTTGACAAATGGCCATGTATTGTATTGCATAGATAAAGTCCCGCCCACGCTATACCTGTATATTTACACCACTGAATACCTTGCATGCACCCATGCTGTGCTCAGCCTGCTTTGTTGTTCATCTTAATGCTGGCGCCTCAGGGGAGGGAATGAATAGCGATGAAGGTTTGCTTGCTAGCAGTAAAGAGAGACCAGGCCTGCTGCCTGCATTCACTGTATACTACATGTGTATAATAATTATTACTATTAGGATTACAGCTTCTGATGTGATTCAGAACACTCATCTGTGACTCACCTGTTTGGAATCCCCAGATGGTTTCTTATAAAAAAGGTTTCACAGCACCTTTTTCTTCTTTTTGGAGAGGGGGGCTGTGTGTGTACACAGGGGCGCCGTATAGGGGGGAAAAGTTAGGACAATTCCAAGGGCTCCTGACTGACAAGGGCCCCTAAAAGTAGGTAGTCAATGACTGTGTTTAGTTGCAGTCAGTACCGTAGATGCGCCAGAAATAGTGATCACAATGTTGTCTAATAAACCAAAATCTGGTTTTCAGAAAAGGAAAGAGAAAAGAGGGAAGGGAAAGACAGAGATATGGGTGTCAATCTGTAACCAAGTTTTTAACCAAGAAAGGTGGGTAGCCTATAGTCTGAGTGGTATCATTCACATTTCACGCTAGCTATCTTATTTCACGATGGACATTAAGCCCATCGTGAAATAAGATAGCTAGCTACAGACTTGTGTTAGCCTACCTTTCATAAACATGTAATCAGTGCAGGGAAACGTTTAGCAAGATATTCATATTAAATCATTGTCCCTGCCCCTTTTAGCAAACTTAACAGATGAGTCGGCAGCAGCCCAGTCTCCCCATAACTTTACCCATCCCTGTCCCAGTGAAGAAGGAGAGCAACATTGTGCTAATGATATGCCAGTTAGCATCATTCCAGGGAGTCTGTGGGGATTTCTGTCTCTCTTGCTCTTTTTACCATAACTAAAATTAAAATATAAATTATTAATGACAGAAATGCAAACTCATTATTTTCTCACATAATGGTCATTATAAATGAATAAATGAATGTAAAAAAATAAAAACCCTACCATACTGTCTGTACTCGATAGTCAATCATTGATTAGTGAACCCAGTAAGTGAGTATTTTACCTCAGCCTGCATGTAAATTACAGACAATATTAAAATAATCCAGTTTGATACGTTCATTTAGATTGAATTATGGCCGTTGAATGACATCTATAGATACAGACTTTATTATTCCCATCATGACATGGCAAATTATTTGAGAAGCTTGCCCAAACAAAGAAAAAAATCTATTGTATCTAATGTATGTTTTGTAATGTTTCAATTAGTTCCTTATATACATGTTTTGATAATAGTAAATTGTACAATAAAACAAATGGATTTCATTCAAAATGACTCCAAATGAATGTGAATTATTCAAACTTTATAAAAACATTTTGGTTGGTTGGTAATGTGGTTCAGTTTTTAATTACAATTTTGTCATTTAACAGTTACCCTAACAACTAGCAATGCTGCCTCAGTACCTAGAATTAATTAAGAGCTTTAAATATGACATTTATAGCCCTTTATTCACTCAAGGCTTAGGAGCACTGGGTGACTGTAAAACAGTAATAAATGTTTATCCAATATACGTGTATTGTAAACATCTTACCGTCTCTTCCCATTAGCCTTCTAATGTGTAGCAGATTATTGTTTTTTATTTTTTGTTTATTTTCAAATGGCTGCTGAACATTGGGCGGACAGGTATGAATGTTTGCTATGGCAAGAAATGTGCTGTATTTTTGTAAGCCTCTATAATGGAAAAGCCAGTACCAGGCAAATAAATTCAAATAGAACAATGCCACAAAATAAATGATTTGTTTTTAACAAATAACTGCCATTTTGTAAATAATGAAGGATGAATTAAGTGCTGTATTATGCAGTATGTTTTCCTGATAAGTGTGTTCTTGTATACAATGTGTTGGTACATTATAGAGTACAGTACAGTACAAACAGAAGCTCAGACTGTTTAATTAATGTAACTTTCATAACATGGCCGATCCTTAACACTGTTCTGTGTATTTTTATGTGGTCCATCCTGCCAGGTACATGTTTCTATGTAGTAGCAGAGTAATAAAGTTACTTTAAGAATGCCTCTGCTTCATTTGTTTAACATTTCAATGTTCTTTTGTTTACAGAGAAACACCCATAATAATCCATGTTGAAGTGTTATATTGGGACAACCTGCCCACAAGAAAAGAATAAAACAATCTTATTGTAATTACTAGTATTAATTTTTAAAATGACTTTCTAGTGCACATGTACTTCCTTTCCTATTCCTTTCCTCATACTGTAGTTGAGTGCTACATCTAATAGCTAGGTTAAAGAAAGCTTCTCAAGAAAGCACCCAGAAACATTTAATCTCAACTGTTGTGTTTGAACTGTTCATCTGTTTATGCTATTTTGCTCCTCTTTGTTCTCATTGGCTGGTTAATGATCCTTGACTTTTTTCAACATCCCTTTCAACCCTTTTTTATAATTAGTTTATTATATACATCATTTTCATGGTCAATAATTCATTTTTTTAAATAGGATTTTTTAAGATTTACTGTAATTTGGCATTTATTTATTAAATATGGCAATTCACTCCCTGTTACAGTATGTGTTTAACTCTTTAAATAGTAAAAGGGAAAACCAAGAGATGGCATGAGTCACTATTAATCCAGCAAGGTTACACCGAACACTTTTGTTTTAAATAGGTTCACGGTAGAAACAATTTCGGGAAAATACATTTTTCGTTTATATGTCTCTCTTCCACTGAGGGATTTTACTTTTCACACCAGGCCTGTTTTCTGTCTTTCACTGTCTTGCTATAACCCTTTCTTTCTAATCTCTGTAGATTCTTTGAATGTTAGTGCCAGTCACAAGTGATAATGATAATATTAATTAATTGATTATATGTTCAGCTACAAGGAGGCCTTTTGAGTTCATGTTGAAGCCTTGAAATTTGAAGTTACTCCAACTATTTATATTTACTTCCACTATACTAAACCACTGAAACAACTGTTTGTCTATAATGCTATAATGCACAAACTACCAAATTATCTCTCCACTAATATAACCTGGATTACTGGTAGTTATAAAACTCGATCTAAAGATTGCTTAACATTGGAGGTTCCCCGGGTACATACATAGCTAGGTAAAACTTGTGTATCATGCCCCTCATTTGTGGAATGAGTTCCATTAAAGCCTTAAACTTTATGTTTTTATTTGTATTGGAACATTTAGAGATAGAGAGTTAAATGAGCGTATGAATGCAATTGTTTTGTGTAACTGTTTTGTCTGAGACCTTGCTCTCGGACTAACTATTAAAGGAATAAAGAAAATAATAAAAAAACACTGGCACACAGTGAAGAAATAGACAGGTGTATGTCTGATGTAAAATGATTGCGCTACTTGTATTGCAAGTCATTACGTGAATCAGCAACTCTAGTATGCAGTAAAAACTAACTGGTTGCTGGTCCCTAACACATGCACATACGTGCAAACATATACATTTTCTCCCACACTGATTGTAAAAATAGTTAAAGTTGTTTGTCCTTATATATAAAAATGTAAATGTTGAGGTTTGTGGTTATTAGTAAAAGTCATGGAAATTGTAGTTGCAAGTTGTGTTCAATTAAATAACTACAGCCTAAATACTGGGGAAGAAATTCCCCAAACACTTGTTACACTAGTTATATGATAGTTATACATTTCTTCTTATACCATTATGTTAAATATATCCTGAAATTCCTGGGATGATGTCACAAACAAAGTTGCATGTAACATTGTTTTTTGATTATTAAAAGGCTTAGTGTACAATACAAGATATGCTTGTAATGTACAATATTAAAAGTATGTCTTATCATATACACTTCAATGAGCCAAAACATTTTGACTACCTGGGTGGAAAGCATGGGACATTCGTATCATATTTAAAATGCAGTAACTGACTGTTTGGTTATTGTCAAATATATCCCAGACCATGACGTACATAGTTATGAGATAATTAACATAATTTGCTTTATCTGTGAATGTTCATAATGTGTATTAGTTTAATCTATTATCATCTATTAATATTGTAATGTCTTGACTGATATTAAATAAAGAATGACAAAACGCTGTTTTACATTTTCAGTTGCTTTAAGTTAATATTACACAGGTGGCATGAAAAAAAACATTTGGAAAAAACATTCCAATAGTCTTTATCTTGGGAACCTTCCTAAATAAGTGAATGATTTTTGCAGCTTTTATGTTTTGCAATCATGGCTTCTTCAAACAGCTGTTCAATTCTTGAAATTCAAAGGAATGCTGCTCAAATGCTTCCTTTCTAACCACCTTTAGGGTACACCTCCTTTAAGGATTATCCTTTATGAAAGGAAAGGAGTTTATGCTGTCCCATAATTTATTGCGACGCATTAATCAAAAACAAACTATTGTCAAAGTGCCCATGTTATGCCCTTCTTTAACAATTATTTTCATACAATCATACAAATTGAGCATGGGTTATATAATCACTAATTATTATGCAGGTATACGATGAGATGATCCAAAATGCCAGCACTTTGGAATTAGTGAGCTTCATAGTCTTCATGTCTTGTACAAGCAATGTTAGGGCAGCTTTGTTGAAAATCAATGTATTTATATTTTTTGAACATTAACAAACTACAGCTTCACTTTGACATGACAGATACACTGGACTGACATTTCGAGGATATTCAGATCGGTTCAGACACAGCGAATATATCCTTCAATCTTAAATAGCCTACTTTACTGTGTATCAGCACAAAATATTCATATTATCAAATAGGCTATTGTAACGCGGGAGCGGGCAAAGTAGGAACCAGGCGCAGGTTTCGATATACGTAAATAATAAGGTTTTAATTGGGAAACACAAACACTCACCATACAGGAAACAATAATCGACAAAGAACAAAAGACAAACCCCAACCTATATACCCACACAGGACCCAACAGGTGCAAACAATCACACATCAACGTGAACACCCGTGAAACAGGGAGCGCTGGGGAAGTGCACATCTGGTAACCTGAGGCAGGAGCACGCAGGCCCCGGTAACGGTGGGGGTGGTGAGCCGCCCTGGCCCCGGCTACCAGACGGGGTAAACAGAGAGGAGAAAAAAAAACCTGGGGAAGGATCATGGAAGGTGATCCTCCGACGGCCTAGCGTGCAACCGGAGGTGGCGGCCCAGACCGGACCCCTCTGGTCTGGACCGCGGAAACAGGAGGCGGCTGCGGCCCAGCAGCGTCACCAGGAGGTGGACGCGGCCCAGCAGCGTCACCAGGAGGTGGACGCGGCCCAGCGGCGGCACCAGGAGGTGGCTGTGGACCAGCGGTGGCAACAGGAGGCGGCTGCGGACCAGCGGAGGCAACAGGAGACGGCCAGATGTCAAGCCCCCGGCCGCAGTTCCACCTCCCGACCGACAGGCGTCGTCAATGACTGACAATGATAGTCCTCCCCGTCCCATGTGTCGTACTCCGACCCCAGACAACCAACCCATCAACGTGAACACCCGTGAAACAGGGAGTGCTGGGGTAGTGCACGTCTAGTAACTTGAGGCGGGAGCTCGCAGGGCCCGGTAACGATGGAGGGGGTGAACCACCCATCGGCGGCGCGGCCCAGACCATTACAGCTAATTAAGAGATCCCATCCTGAATCCTGGCCTTGATGTAGCAGAAGGTTTTGTGAGGCCTTATGATCCTCAGAGTTATGTCGTCAAGAGATATGCTCCTGCTAGGGTCTTCCAAGGCAATCAGGTCTGGGGAGAATGTTCAGACAAACATAGTCCATTAAACATCCTCTATGGTGGTAAATAAAAATAAACAATTTACCCTGCCCGGAATCCAGGCTACCCCTGGAGCCAGGCTTGCAGGTAGAGTTTGAAGGCAAGCGGATGGTAGCTGGGCAGTCCACATACCGGCCGGGCCCAGCCCAAAAAGGCAATGCAAGAAAAAATATTGGACCCTCCACCAATGAGATGGAAAATAGGGGAGCAGTTGCGTCAGGTAAATGGCTATGCACGCGTTGAAATAATCCAGCGCATGCAGTAAAAACGCATGCGTAATCATGACCTGGCTGTTCCTAAAATAAATCTGGGGTTCATTTTATTGTGAAATTTGTACTTGGACCCTGGAGCAACGTCAGTTTCATACAGGGTTCATTATGTTAGCTTACTAGGCCCGACAATGGGACTTGCTAGCATCACCATGGTATTTTCCCTACGCTGCATCATTTTTTACCACAATGCAACATTCTAGTGACAACTCCTTCTGATTACAGTTGGTATCCATGGTGATGCTAGCATATCCCACGGTTGAGGTGATGTCTCGCAGAGACATACATAAGCTGTGTCTCAAATCGCGCACTTGTGTACTTATACTTAATATTTTGAGTACATAGTGCGCATAAACTGACAAGTACACCAAAATGAAGTGCATGAAGTAGCCGTTGGCGTACTCAAAACAGTCCAAAAATTGAGTGTAAAACGATGCACACTCAATTGCCACTTTTTGGGACTCCGGTGGAAGTAGAGTATTTGAAAATATTTCAAATGGCGTCAGAGGCTATATCGGCGGTGGCCACCTGACCATACATATTTAAATTAAACACGCCTACAAGTGTTTTATTTTGTTCGGATTAACTTCGATTATATCATAAAAATACACAATTTGAGTGTTCGAATTGAGACAATACTACCCTCTCGAAATTTACGCACTACGCAGGAAAGTACATATTGCACTTATTCGAAGTGTACTTCGTGAAGTGCGCGATTTGAGACACAGATACAATGTCTAGGACACAGCGCTGGCTGAAGGACTTTTCACACGGAAAGCGGCATCACGCTCTCCGTCCCGCACCCACCCGCCTCTCATGTGAAGGACAAATCTACTGCCCAGAGTGATGTGTCTCGTTTTGAGGTAACCATGAGAACATCACAGAACAGTAAACACACGTAGATGAACCAAAATATATATTTTTTAACAGTCTCTAAATAACCAACTAGCCAATTTTAAATGAATTAAGTCAAATGTGTGAATATATGATATAGCATGTAATTTGATGCAGTTTCATATATTTTTACCAACTGTAGGCTATGTCCAATAGTCTGTCGTGTGTACGGTAAAAGCTTGTAAACATTTCTAATTTTATCACAATCCTGTCAGTTGGTTAGGCTGTATGCGGCTTGCTAGCTTACATTCCTACAAGTCAAGGTGAATGTGTGTCTTGCCCATGTCTCGCCACTGCTATCGTTTCACCGGAAATTACAGAGATAAAATGTATTTTGAAATAAAATACAATTACCCTAACTCTAAGTATATCAAAATAAACTGCAAAATACAGCAGCCACGCAAGGTATCAAACTACTGTACTTTTAAAATACTATGAAATAATTTTCCAATGGACCATGAAGTCACTTCACAAACCTATCAAGCACTGACTGATTAATCCTTCACCTGTAAACTGAAGGATTTACCAGAAGAAGAACCAGTAAAGGTATAGTCATTCATTCTGGAGAAAGCTTGTTGATATTTGAGCTTTATTAAAACAAAAACACCTTTCCCTTCAATGCCTTCAATGATCCCTCAAAAGCGACATGAACACATACTTTGGATATGCATTGTGACGGCTAGGATTTTGTTGTGTGCTGTCTGCACCACTGTCTGAAACACTTTATTTTATCAGCATGCACATGGAATGGGCAGCTAGCAAACCATGAATAAATATTTTCTGAATTTGACAAAAGTTTATTAGCTCAATAAATAAACAAAGTAACTTTAATATGGCGCTTTTCGATTGCTGGTACCAGCTCAACTCTACTCTACTCGCTTTAGGGAGCTTTTCCATTGCATAGTATCAGCTCTACTCAACTCTACTTGCCTCTGCACGGGTCTTTTTCCATTGCAGATAGTACCCACTCATTTGTACCTGGTCGCCATAGCGACGGCGCTGTTTGAACCACCCCTGCAATAGATCGGTAATCATTAAAAAAAATATTTTTGTAAAATGTCTCTAACTTGTTTCATTGTCCTTCGGTAGCCGTGTGCAGCCAACAGTTCATAGACATATTGGTCAAGCTTCACTTATGTGATTTGCCCTGTCCAGCTCTCAGTAGATAACATTGATTATGCCTTCGACAACCTAGAATAATCTGCACTTCGTCAGTTAAGCACGCCGTGGATTTGCATTTTGCCATTTAATAAAATGTAAATAAATATCGTCTGCTAAGTGTAGTTGCCGTATGAATGACCGTGTTGCGCAATGACAAAGTGACGATTTAATCCAATCAGTAGTATTCATTGTTGTCACGTCACATTTCGGTACCGCCTCAGCTCGCTTGGAACCTCGACAAAGCAGGTACTAGAAAAAGTACCTGGTACTAGGTACTATCCCAACTTTTGCACAATGGAAAAGCAAAAAAGTCGAGGCGAGTTGAGTCGAGTCGAGCTGGTACTATGCAATGGAAAAGCTCCTAAAGCGTGAAGAGACGAAGCGAGGTGAGCTGGTACCAGCAATGGAAAAGCGCCATTAGAGAGCTCAGCCAATCATCCATGCAAACAAAAAAGCGGAGAGGGGCTTCCAATCCACAATCAGATTTCCTTTTTGTCCGTTTTGCACCGCTGACTATACTGTTAAGTGGACAACATCTGAGAGCACACAACATATTTTCTTTGAAAACAAATCTGACAAACAGAATGCAACCAGTGAGGTAAACCATAATTTTGCCTAAGAGCCAATCTCTTAGTTACAACAAAATGTATCATAGGAAACAACCTGCCGACACAAAATAGTATTTGTAAAAGACTTTCTAATGTCTTGTGATCCCCATTCTGTTCTAGTCCTGTCTTAATCTGTGTTTACATTGTGTTAGGCCTGTGTTCCTCTCACACCCTGCCCTGTGTGGCCAGTCTGATTAATCTTGTCTGATGTGCTGCACCTGTTCCTTGTTGATGTTATCCAATCATCTGTCTTATCTTCCTGTATATAAACCCTCTCATCTATTTGGTCTTGGTTGGTTATTGCACATGTGAATGTGTTGTTACCCTCTGTACTGTAAGTTGCCTTCAATTAAACCTTTTGCGTTGAACCTTTTTGCCCTGTCGTGACTTTTTGCCTTTTGCCTCCCGTCCGAGCATCACAGATTTTCGCTGGCCATACAGCAAAAAAATGAAAGGAATTTCCCTTCCTTGTAATGTGCAGTTGTAGGCTAGTTGGTTAATTATGTTCAGGCAAGACATATAAAAATGCTTAGTTTCAACGATTGTAATAATGATATAGGATTGTCAAAGGGAGACAGTCTGTGCATGCATGAAGGCTATGGCATTGTTATAAACATTCCGAATTTCAAAGCACTAGTCTCGCGTATGAGCTTACATCCACAAGACTGCTGCGTTGAATCGACGGACAGACGTGTAGTAAAATTTTTTGAGGTGTGTATCAGTAAGGCCATAGGATACACTGCAAAAAATGCCCAACAAATATAAGTGCAAATATATTAGTTATGAGCTTTCTTATGCTTAAAACAAGCAATTTTTACTGCCAGTACAGTAAGTGAAATTCACTTAATAAGATTTCTTAAATTAATTGCAGGTTTACTTAATTTAAGTCACTAGATAAGTCATTTATATTAGAAACAAGTCCAAGTAGATTTTAAAATCTAAAAAACAAGATAATCTCACTAAGTTAGATGTTGGGGAGCCCATGGCGTAGGGTCCACATAGGTGTGACGCAGAAGCATAAATGGGCCTTAACACAGCAGTGCAAGGGTTAACTAGCATCTAGCTTGTAGCTACCTAGTCTCAGTTTCTTCCGTCAATTAGCAGTACGTCGCATAAGCAACTCTGTGCTGAACGTCCGATACATACAGTATACCCCTGTAAGCTTGACACAGGACACAGACTCAGGATTTTCGGGAAGTGATACCCAGCTAGCATACAGTTTCAAAGTTAACGGCCAATAGAACTTAAATAGTTGTTTCAATATTAGTAAGAGAAACACCCTTTCTAAGCCATATTATTGGAAAAATAGTTTGCTTTGTTGTTCAGTTGAATAATTAATGTATTATCGGGTACAAGCGGCTGAAATTCGTTTTCTCAGGAGGGTGCCCCCGATTATCCAGATGCGGGTCGCGGGGGCAGCAGCTCCAGCAGGGGACCCCAAATCTCCCTTTCCTGAGCCACACTGGAAAGCTCTGACTGGGGGATCCCGAGGCGTTCCCAGGCCAGTGTGGAGATATAATCTCTCCACCTAGTCCTGGGTCTTCCCCGAGGCCTCCTCCCAGGTGGACGTGCCTGAAACACCTCCCAAGGGAGGCGCCCAGGGGGCATCCTTACCAGATGCCAGTACCAACTGGCTCCTTTCGACGCGAAGGAGTAGCGGCTCTACTCCATGTTCCTCACGGACAGCTGAGCTTCTCACCCTATCTCTAAGGGAGAAGCCAGCCACCCTCCTGAGGAAACCCATTTCAGCCGCTTGTACCAGTGATCTTGTTCTTTCGGTCATAACTAACCCTTTATGATGACCATAGGTGAGGGTAGGAACAAAAATTGCCTGGTAGATCAAGATTCGTTAAAACGGTGCAGTAAAGTGATTGCAATACCGCTCCCGCTGCTCCGATTCTCCAACCAATCTCTCGCTCCATAGTCCCCTCACTCGTGAACAAGGTACTTGAACTCCTTCACTTGGGGTAAGGACTCATTCCCCTGGATTAGGCACGCCATCGGTTTCCGGCTGAGAACCATGGCCTCAGATTTAGCGGTGCTAATCCTCATCCCAGCCACGTCACACTTGGCTGTGAACCGATTCAGTGAGTGCTGGAGGTCACGGACCGATGATGCCATTAGGACCACATCATCTGCAAAAAGCAGCGATGAGATCCTTATGCTACCGAACCGTAACCCCTCTCCACCACGACTACGCCTCGATATCCTGTCCATGAATATCACAAACAGGATTGGTGACAAAGCGCAGCTCTGGCGGAGACCAACCCCTACCTGAAACGAGTCTGACTTACTGCCGAGAATCCGTACACAGCTCGCGCTTTGGACATACAGGGATTGGATTGCCCTTAAAAGGGACCCTCTCACCCCATACTCCCGCAGCACCTCCCACAGT
>JAODOY010000913.1:0-13298 GCA_025399855.1 Forbesichthys papilliferus | reverse complement strand
TATATATAGCGCAACAATGACCTGATCATTACACTAGGCTACAGGTATATGAACAAAGGAATTCATTGTCTTACAGCCCTAGCGCTAGAACATCCTCTGTATTTCAAAAACATCTTCAAATGTACATTTTATTCTCACTGCATTTAATGTAACTCAAATGTAATGAGCTTCAATTTTGACAAAATCCTACAAATTGGCTTTTATTGCTATAAATAATTGTCAGATTTCTGTCTCAGAGATGCGTTGCTGGTGGCATTGGACAAATGCAGCAATCTTTGTAATTTCTTCTTTTCAAACATTTGAAAATGTCCCCATGCTCAATGTCTTCACTGCGGTGAATGCAGAAAAGGCTATACTGTAGGTGGACCCTGTCAAGTGTAGGGAAAGGTCATTCAAGGTGGATCTGTTGTGGACATTTTTGACTGATGTCAATTTAGCTAACATACTCATACACACACACGCACACACCCGCACATACACACACACACACACACATATGCAGAGGCAACATTAGCATGTACAACTTGCTTTCAGATATTCTACTTTACATTGTGTTCTTTTTGACACCAACCAATACAACTGTGCACTCTCTAATGGACACAATAGATTATGTTGAAAACTGTGTGTGTGTGTGTGCATGCGTGCGTGTGTGTGGGTACTCACGTGCACCAAACATGTTCATTGAATGCATAGCGAGATAGAGAAAGTCCCGAAGAGTTGTCCAACTGCAGCCAACACTCGGTTCCGCATGCACTGTCAAGCTGTCAAATATACAAACGCGCACACACACAACTCAGTTTCCCACTTTAAACCACATGGACTGTGTGTGTGCGTGTGTGTCAGGTTGGTGTTCACTATAGCCAGGGTCAATGAGCAATAAGGGACCATCAGCAAACTTCAACAAGGTCAAAAAATCACATTTTATTCTCACACTCTGTGCTCTGTCCATCACACAGAGGGTGGCTGACCGAACACACACACACCCACCCCCTCTCTCAGTGGTTGGGTCAGAGAAGGATGTGTTTAATTAATACCGACAAGCCCTCTTCCGATAGATCATTGCGGGGTACAGAGTGCGTTTGTGTGTGTGTGTGAAGCCATGAGCTGTGGCAGATATGTATGAGCAGTTTCTTCATCTGAGGAATGAGCAAGCTTTTAACACTACAGTATGCAAAACATCCCTCTCAATGTCACCTACAAAGCCCTAACAAGCCCTTCATTAGCTTATTAGGATTTTCTGCATTAAGTTACATGGCCGCTAATGGCGAGAGCCCATTAATAATCAAATTAAATAGGCTAGATGAACCGCTAGTAGTATGCATATCAATACATATATTCTATAACAAGAGCATTACAAATAATATTGTAATTCAAATGAGCTATCAGGCAGAATTGCATTTAATTAACATTAACACAAGTCAAGCCTGTGGCTTCCTGTCAGTGAGGGTGAAATGCAGTCAGGAGGGCATGGAGGTACACTATGGCCTCAGCACTTTGTTGAAATCCATCCCCCATCTCTTGCTTTCCTGCCACACTAACCCAGTCTTCTCTCTTTTGCTTACCCGGCGCACCTCAATTTTCCCCACAACTGGTCCGTCATCATCGCTCCTCCATCTGTCCTTCACCCTCCCCAACCCAAGGCAGTGAAGCTGCATGCACAAAGTGACGCAATGTTTGTAATTGGCTGGCCCGCCTGGCACACCAGAAGTGTGTTTGCCAATGACACACATCACCCTGCATGTTCAACATGCACACACCCACCCACATACAGTAGACACAGTGGTTCATAGGAAGACAGAAGGGATTCAAAACAGCCCCCACCAGATATGTGCAGGGGACATTTAGCCGGTCGTGTGAGTTAGAACGTCTGTCATTCTTGAAAGGTTTCTGGACTGTGCACCTGGCAAGTACCGATTTAGACCATGACTGGTGCTGGACATCCATTTTTCACTCCCTCACTGTAGGCTGATGAGATTGGACCTGATTGCTTAAAGACCCCCACCCCCTACTAGCTAAGGGTCATGCATAATGCACTCTTTTATTAGCTGAAATTAGACATCAACGACTGCAAGAAAGGGAACATCAATTTCCTTATTAAATTGTTGGCCTTGTTCCATTTGGTTATCCTACTTCTCTTGGCAATAGCTCTTTGGACAAATACATAGTTTGGGAAATATGTAATATGATAGATTAAACATTAAAATGATATACATATTATTAGATGAACAGCTGAGTTAACAGACTGCATTATCCTAGGATTTCCCTGGACAACTGCACATACTGTGAACAATTCGGAACCCACTTAGATTAAATTAGATAAAAACATCTAAAACTAATTTCACTGGAGCAAAGTCGTCACTGTGCCTACATTAGTGCCCTCATAAGTGCCTACAGTAGCTGAGTCGTGAATCACAACTGATTCACGACTCAATTATCGTCTAGCTAACACACGCATCGTTGTATAGATTGAGGGGGATGTAAGAAGTGGCTCCAGGGGTCCTAAAGGATCAGACCACACAAATATTTCAATAGCAGTACAAGGGAGCCTGTCTGTGTAATGGCAGAAGTAACTCCATCACAAGAGCAGAGATCTTTGTGTGTTGCAGACCAGCAACATCAATTATGAAAGTCTTATTAATGACACTATACAGTAAGTACATTTACTGTTTGCAAACAATGATGACGTACAAATGGGTGGACACGCTTTTTCACCGTTTGAGATTTGGTGTAGTGCTAAAGTATCAAAAAGTGACACCAATATATATACATCATTCCTATAAGCGCTATATAACGATGGCGGGGAGGGGCAGGTTAGGGGGGTGTTGTTTGTTTCCATGTGAAATGTAGGTTGTAAAGCCCTTTGAGACTGCAATGTGATTAAGGGCATTTCTTTTTTTTTTATCTCTAAAGTGGGGGAGGGGGGTGATTTTGTTCTTTACGAAACTGTCTCCACCCCCCCTTTCCCCCTACCTACTGCTCCTCTGGCTTCTTTCCCCGTCTCACCATGTATCACTGGCTGACTTTGTCTTTCTTGGTCTCAACATTCCTCCACAGTCGCCTTGACTGTAAAACGAAGGACCCCCTTCGGACCTCTTTCCTTGCCTATCCCACCCATGTCACCCTCACCCCACCGACTCTCTCTGTCTCATACTCTCCATCTTTCCAGCCATTTAACAGTGGGGCAGTGCGCTGGCCTTTAACATGGCAAACTTGTAATCTGATAATTAACAATCTGCTAAATTTCTCCAAAGGAAAACGGTCATGAGCAATGTCTGCCTCGTGCCTCTGAGTGGGTTGACCTTTTGCCGAGGCTAGGTTTGGGGAGGAGAGTCGAATTGACTCACTTAGACTTGTTTAATTAGCTCTGCTCTCGGCTGTGTGGACTTGCCAATGGTAAGTGAATGGATAAATATGAGAGAAAGTGAGAGTTATAGTGCTAAGAGTTAAGGGAGTTTTGAAGCAGGGGTCTTACAAAATGAAACTATTTCAAAGTTCATGGTTATTTTTGTATTTGTGAGCTGTAATATAACAATAATTCAGTTATGAGTCATTGTTGTCTTAATGAATATATTTAATATAGACATGGCCATGGAGAAGACACATACGGCATGCGATGTAGAAATGCCTAGGATGAGGCATCTACAGATGTTATACTGTGACAGAAGTGGGAAGGGTGTCTTTAGAACAACAAGGAGTTTACATTGATAACAAAGGGCATTGTAATCACTCAAGAAACAGAGGGTAAGTGTTGCAAGTAGACATCCCAGTGGAAGTTACAACTTAACATAACAACACGAAGGTAAGGACAGGTTATAAGGCCATCTAACACAAAGTATAACAAATTGGTTAAGATATATAAAAGAAATAATATACATGTTCTTACAGAGCCATGTACAAAGCGACTTACAAGTAGTACATTTGTCATTAGTTTGACAGGTCAAACACCAGCAATTGTAAGCAACCAATATTATGTCAGAATAGTTACTGCATCTATATAATACATTGTGTCATAATGTCTACTACCATGTCAATATATCATTACATCATCCAACAAAGTTCCTAGTGGCCTGACTATAAAAGTGCATATAGTGCTATGTGCATAAGAGCAGAATCATTTTATGTTTTTTATATTTTTTTAAATAGAGAGTAAAGAGAAAATAAATAGAAAAAGAGTTAGTATTGATAATAATGCTCAAGCAAGGCATATTAAAATGTTTCTTTCCAACAAATCTAATAATAATACCAGGATTGTTAAAGGGAGACAATGTGTGTGTCAACGGACAGACGTGTAGTTAAACATTTTTTGAGATGCGTTAGGTACCCGTAGGTGCGACACAGAAGCATAAATGGGCCTTTATTCATGAGGGTAGATAAACACAACATTCTGCAGTGCTATGTATGTAATTTAAGTGAAGACAACCAACACATTTTGTATTTATATATTCTGCGTATTTTCTGATGAGTTTATTAAATACATGATCACACTAAGTATGTTTCTATCCAAAGAGCAGCAGCAGAATGTGTATATATTAACATAACCAAGTAAATATTTATGAATAAACCCCTTAAAACTCAACTTCAACTCGAAGATAAAAATGTTTGGCATAGTTTTTCTTGATTCCCAATTCCTTCCAGTTACATTGATTTATGTAAGTTAGTTTAGCTGAACTGTCCAGTTCCTACCAGTGTACACATGCTCCCATGTTTAAACATGCAAATGAGTGTTGGTTTACAGTCCAGTGGAGTTGCTGGGTAAGTCTCCGTCTGTCTTCTGGTGTCTTGTAATGTTATGCCCTGCTGTGCCGTGTTACTTTGCATGCCTGGTGGATGCTAGGCCTTAGATGCTATCATGGAAGGAGACCACGATTTTTTGCGCTGTATGTTGCCGTATTAGTAATAGGTATATTGCAACTGTGTGGAATTGCCCCATGTTCATGTGCTATTTATCTGAGTATGGTAAATATAGTAAATAATGTATTTAAATCTAAAGGAACATTACCCAGAGATATCAAGTTTAGACAGTTATTCAGATATGATTCAAGAATATTACTATTTCCATATAATGCTTCAATGGCAGTAATTTATGTGTGTCTGGTAAGCTATAGTTGCCACCAGTCTCCCAGTCTTATTTTGGAAGCTCAAATACAGTCAAACTCACAAGGCAAAACAGATACATGAAATAAGAGGAACGACATACGTGATGGGGGCGAGGAAATATAGATAATGGCTCCAATTACTGATGGATCATTTGCAATACTCCCCACCTCAATGTTGTTCCCAGCACATATTATACAGTACCCACACATACATTCTGCTGCATTAGAACACAAGACATCTATGAAAGCATCTTTATGTATAGTGTCAGAATGGGGAAATGGAAAGAAAAGCAGTCCTCGTTAGGAGGGCTTATAGAGATTTCTTTTTTGACATGATTGCTGTGGTGGTGGTGATCGTCGCTCGGAGGCTGTCTGTCACAGCCCTGAGGTGAAACTGTAAGGTCGGGAAGCGCAACTTCAAACTGTGACTCAAAACATGAAGAAGAGACACGCCAGGCATTCTGTCTTTGTTTATTCTGTCTGTTTTCCTCTCACGCATCTTGACATATTTGCATCCAAACGCTGAGCATAGACGCAATACGCTTTAGGGGCAAAGCAATACCCCCTGAATGTCTGAATGTAAATAGAGCAAGACATTTGTAAGACTTTTGTCATTTCTTATAATTGGATTGACTGCATCAAAGCACTTGTATTAGCATGACAATCACATAAACTTCATATAAATACATATCCATTTCACAATATATTGGTTATTTCAAAATAACTAAAAGGTTAAGTGCTGCAGCTTTATAAGTGAAACCTAGCAGCCAATGTCACCATAATAGTTGTAATTTACTGGGCGAGAGAGAAGAATAATGTCTATCGTAATTAAAAATGAACCGGTAGTTACAGTAATCAATGATTCAACAAAGTCAATAAAAGGTCATTGTTTCACCTTATTTAAAGGATGGGGAGACAAACTGCAAATGTGACATTAAAGCCAGGGTTATAGGAATCAGCCCAAGCTAATATACTTAGAGGGTTAATCATGGCATTTGTATGCAAATATGTATTTAAGTGTGTGTGCCCTTGTGGGAAGGTTTAATGAAGGAATTGGGTCCAGGCGGTAGGTGACATTCAGCACGTCCGTAACCTCGGTGGATAGCTTCCTCGCTGCTATTTGTGAATGTTAATTGCTTTTGCAGCTGCCTCAACCATCCCCAGTCACCAACTGTCCCCACGTCGGGCACAACGGGGCACTCTCTCAGCCTTTTAAGACGACACACTCCCGCCAACTGTATGGTCCCAGAGAGGCAAATAGCCCAAAACAAAACAGAAACATCTGTCTGACCCGAGGATGCAGGCTGCATACCTGTTAGATGGCAGAAATAGGTCCTGAAATCTGCCTCATTTTCTGCTTTATTATTTATGTCAAACAGAGATTTGCATGTCCAATTAAGATTCCTTTTCCTGCCAAGCAAAGAGATGTAGAGTTAAGGGCAGTCTCTCAAGTGTGAGACTCAGAGACTACATAAAGAATTAATTGCAATTCATCTGTAAGTACAAACAGCACTGAGAGAAAGGAGAGGAAAGGAGGAGGAGGATTGTGAGGAAAAAGATTGAGATCTCCCATTTCCAATGGAGGGCTTTGAATTAAAGTAATCCACAGAAACTGAAAATGAAAACCTTGTCCGTTTGGGGAACAAAATGCAAATAGACCTTTTGATTCTGCCACGGTAAGAACATTTGGCCAAATCAAAAGATTAGCACCAGTGGTTACAGAAGATTATGGCTCCGTTTTATGTTGCAAATGCTTTTATTTATTTTTTTACAATTACCCTCTCCACCCAGTGTTTTGTCAGGGTATTGAGATCTTGCCGACCAAAGGGAATTGAGAGGGGAAAGTGGGAATCAGATACAAAAATGTGATACAGAGCTCAAGAATCTACCTGTGATCTCAATTTGGGACTTGACGCTTGTTCAAGGTGAAATACTATGCTTGCTGTGCTTCTATCACAATTTTGGTTGTTGAGAAGAACTTGTACGTCAAATTGTGATCATAAAAAGAAGGAAAAAAATGGAAATAATAGCAGCATCAACATATGTATGTGTCAGATGAAGCATATTGTGCATAAATCATTGTATTGTTGTTATAAGCTTAGTGACTTACATTTACATACAGCATTGTATCTGTGGATTTTAAGTATTGTTTCCATTTAATATTCATTGGCCTATAATGGACTTTATTTAACAGGCCAGTATATTGGCTTATTTTAGTTATCTTTGGTTACAGAACAGCCTCCTTTATACTACTCAGGCTTCCTCTTAGCTACATGTAGAGATATGCAACAGTGAAAGCTATATAAATGCTAACAACATCTCATTGATCTTCCCCGCTATGTAAAGTCTGTCAGTTTGTGTTGTAGGCCTATACAGTATGGGCATGCATGTCTGTGTGCACAGCACATCAATAACATTAATAAGGGTCTGTGTGTCAGTGTGTGTGCGTTTGTTGCGAAGTGCTCTGAACAATGAGAGATGTAAATTGTAAAGTGTCCCTTGTTTAATGCAGTCAATGAGAGCGAAGGCATCTATTTAAAGTCACTAGCCACTGTAGCCACTGTTAATGCCTATGAAAAGGAGGACAAGCCCTTGAGTTGGAGTTGGTCTTATGAAGGCACCTACCTTTACCTTTTTAGAAAAGCAAAATGGCGCCCATAACTTGTTATGACCATAGCAGGTTAATTTCAGAGAAAGGATACTACTGTAAATATTTGTGTGTGGGTGTGTATGTGAACAAAATACTTCCTTTGGTGTGCCCTGTCTAAACTATTTTTATGTATCAAGTCTGAAATTACCCTCAAAAAACCCAAATGTTCCTCAACCCAACTAGAGCACGCAGATGTGTGCATGTCACATTAACAACTATTGTACACTATAATGGATCAGTCATAGTGGCAATTCTTCCTCATTAGGGAATTCCATTCCACCCCGCCCTCATCCACACACAGCAGTGATCAATTCCAGTGTAATTTATAACCAGATCAATGCCCCAACCCCCTCCTTGTTATCCTATTGTGATGCATTACAGTGTCTAATTAGTCACATATCTCTGCAAAGCCAAGCCTGTAGTGGGGAAACATGTCTGGACTGGCAAGATGTGTTCCATTGTCTTGTGTAAGAGGTACAGTCTGTTAACGAAACAGCTCCCATATACAAAAAGCTCTCATTTTATTAGGGCAATAGGCTAAAAGGTAAATAACTAAAAAGGGTCAAGGCATTAATTGGCTGAAAACCACATAGTACGCTTATCAGTTAATTTTGGTTTGGTTTCAAGTTGGGTTTGCCCTGGAGCACAGCAACAAAGCAGAAACAAGTCTCTGTACTGTGAAAAAGCCGTTGAAAGAATAGAACTGAATAAATTGAAGAATTAATTCTTCTTTTTACGCATGTCTGCAGCCAATTTCATTTGGCATGATAATTAGATGCACTGTTTTGATGATGGTGTAATCAGGCAGAAGTGATTATGACTTCCATCCTTGAGGTGCACACTCTATTAACCAGCAGCACAAGGTTAGGCGCAACCCTAGCCCCTCTGATAGGAAATATGCGGCATACAGGCCTATGAAACATTACACCTGATAAATGTGGATGCACCACTACACCTCAGCTAATTATGTGCATTTCACAGCTACAAGCAGAATTTACCGTAAAGATGCTAATAGTTTATAACATTAGAGAATCCCTTTGTAAATTAATCAGGTGCCAATTTTCAGCTAGCTATGCCACACATTTTATGTAATCAATTTATACCAATTCAGTTGAAGAATCAACACTTTTTTATTTCAACCTCTTTACCACATGTTTGATGCAAACCATCTATATGTACCTTCCTTTTGGTTCCACCATGTTACTTACCCAGGTTCTTTGCCCCGTACTGTACTGAATTATAGGATAGCAAGTAACCATTGCATGCTCAAGAGATCAGTCCTCTCCATCCCATTGTAGCTCAGCGAAAAGCAGGCATTGAACGAGTACAGCAGAGACATTACTTATTAATAGGCTGTCTCCCCAAAGCTCTGTAAAACATCCTGTTGAGCTCCCTCAGGTGAACCCTGAGCTTCGGAGCAATTAAAACTGATCCAATGTGAGCAGGGAAAGAGTGAAAGAGAGCCAACTGGTCACATAACATACTGTATTGTGTTAGCCTCGTGAGACCATCCTGATCTCGCGAGCTTCAGTTTGACTTCGCTGTGACAATCAGTCTGGAGCTTGAGACAGTACAACGATTGTCCTGTCCAATCAGCATCAGACTGATAGCTACAGGCATGCCGACAGCACGTACAGTAAGCTGCAAGAACATCAGTTTTATTAGCCTAGAATTTATTACCGGAGCAAAGAATGGAACTAAAGGCTATTCTTGATGAAAATATGTTTTTACTCTTCTCCCGACTGGCTTTGGCAATTAACAAACAACTGGCTCCGCTGGTTCACAGTCCTGTCCAATCACCTGCCAAGTATTTTTTGTTTGAGCGCCTGCCCTTTCAAACTTTAAATGGATGGCTCCACATATGGTTGTGTGTAACAAACCATCTGATGCATCAGGTTAGTATTGCGTGCCATAACACCTGAAAAGACATGGGGGCCTAAAACAGATCTTCTTTCCAGGTCTGGGACTTCTCAAATGGGTTTCAACACATAGCGAACTGCTGGCTGAAGGATTATGTATTAATATGGTTTATGTACTTCTTAAAATATCACGGCAACATGTCACGTACAATTAGATTTAAGTAGTGACACTGCCCCTACTCTGAAATAACATAAAACACCCAGTCAATTCCACTCAGGATCTTCAACTGTGGAAATAAAAGAAAATGTGATTATTTACTTCCATAAAAACTTTCACAAAACTCTGAAAGATATATTTATTAATTATTAAGGAGCGTGGGCGTTGACGTGACCAACCCAATTTACAAATTCATCTTAGGCAAATGATTGCTGATCTGTGATTTCTGACTGTGATAGGGCTATGTGGGCAAAATCAATGTGCTGTGCTGTACTTCTATCTTGTACTACTCTCCTGCTTTGTATTTCAAAGCCCACAGCCATTAGCCTATCCTATACCAATAAGCTAAGCGGCTACATTTATAGCCTATAGCCAAAGTCCTTATATAATGTCTCTGCTATAGCTTTAATGTTAGTTTTCACAAGCTTTAATTTGAGGTCAATAATGACTTGACTTTGGATGAGTTTAACCATTAGTCTCATGTAAACAGCTTGTGTAGGCTACTCTAGCCCAGTGGTTTTCAAAGTGGGGGCCGCCAGGGTTACAGTGCCTTTGAACTAGGCTAGAAATTTATCAGAATGCAGAACCTCAGAGATTATTTTAATTTTTTTACAACCTCGCCCAAGAGATGACACACTTTAGTCAATTAAAATCACTAACCATAACTCAAATATATAAAATATCAATACAACTTACGTTATTTTTCCGCTTAATGACACATTATTGATAAACACTGCTAATACTTTGTTTACACCAAAAAATAATATAGTCTCAAATCTTTAGAAGCTTTGTGTTTATACTATATTTGATCTACAGTCGAGGGAAATGTGTCTTGAATTTGACACAATCTAACTACTGTAGGGCAACGGCAACCACTGTGCACCATCTGCAGACCAATTTCTAATGCTACTGTAGGTCAAGGGCATCAGCAGCAGGAGTCTCTTTCTAGAGGGGGCAAATCCTCTATGAACCTTACAAACCTTACTCTTGCTATAGGAGGCAACAGTTCTAACCAGTGAACCCCCACGTCACCATAATGAAATAGCTCAAGAATAGAAAGCTTAGCCACTTAGATTCCTCCCTGCGCCTTGAGACACAGACCATTATTAGAGATTTTGGAAAACCTTGTCAAGCTGCGCAAAACAAAGTTACGTCTAAATCTGTCGGCAGGTGTTGTTAGCAGACACCATGACGGCAGCTTAAGTGGTCTTTAATAATGGCAAGTTTTATATGCCTTGCAGGCTTTTTCTCGTAAAAACTAAAAGGTTCTGCAGAGTCATATCCACTTACTGGGTTGTAAAACGTTTATGTCCATCTCTGACCACAATAATACATTGACACTTGTTTTGTGTTAGTGCCTCAAAGCACCTCGAAAACACATTTGTCCAAATGGCCCCAATTAGACCTTTCCTCTCTTTACCTATCTATTCTTTATTCCCCTCTTTATTCTCTCTTGTTCCCTCTTTTGCTAGTGCCATTCCCCTCTCATCATTATATTTGTCTTCAGCTTGATTCAATTAGAGCGTACTGAGGATTGTGAGAGACAACCAATACCTTGTGCGCCTTACTTATCTTTGAGACTTTTCTCATTTCACAATGTCTTCAATGGGGACATGAACAGTGCTATTGTAGATATAATGCAATTTGAACGTTGTACAGTAGTTACTAACATGATGCACTTAGCTATATTCAGGAGATCCATATAGCTTTTGAAATTTGTTTTGTCATGTTGTAATAGCATGTGTTATGCATACCTGTATAGTATGCATGAAATTAAAATATTCCCACTGAAAATTATGTTTTTTTAATTGTTTTGAACTAAGAGCAAAATGGTGATGCTTTTATCTTGAATGTTGTTCAAAACTCTTAGCAGTCGTTGCCACTTAAGGAGGTTGAAAATTCACATTTTGAGGGATTTACTTCACATGTAAGCAGTGGAAGTGGCAATTTATCTGAGCTGTTTATAGATTTGCATTTATCTTTTAGAAGTTCACTGCTAAATGCACCCCATGCATCATTTAACATTTTATCCTAGAATAAAATAATACATTCAGACCACATCATCTACCAAAGGGATAGAAGCTCAGAATGGTCAGTCCTGCTTCAAGCATAAACTGCACTTTTGACGTACATTTCTAAACCAGAGCTCAAGTTTAACATCAGAGAGATTATTATTTAACCAAGATGTTTTGCCAATTCAATATGCATAGTCTGCCTGAAGATGTTTTTGCATAATCTGTGTTATTGATAATGAATAACTTCATTGTTTATTATATTACATTTAATATTCAGTGTCCAGTTAATCCAAAGGGCAACAATCGGTAAAAGCACATGAAAATACGACTCACATACAATAAAACCACAGAATATGAAATATCGCATACAATAAAAACTATAATTTAAATGTTATAAACTATAACAACATATATATGTTTTGCTGTTTGACCATGGGGTGGGGGAAGGGGTAAACTTGTGATAACCAGGGACATGCCAACATCACCTGTAAATAGATGAGTCAGAGGTGTGCTGATATCGATGACCCCGACAACTCGGAAGATGCAATCTTTCGAGTCCATCAATCAAAAAACACACCTCACTCACTCCAGTGGCTTGCTGGCATCCTTGCTGCTGTATGTGGTGTTTTAAATGTGTGCTTCTGCAGATGCAATGCCATTTATTGTGTGTCCAGCAGGTGCAGTCAGTTGATTTGCTATCAGACGTATTTTCTTTTCAATCTGGCTAAATGAACAGTGTGTGGTGTGCATGTGTGTTTGTGCAGACAGGTTTGCATTCAAAGTAATGAAGGCAGACATTCATTATCGTCACACAGTGATCTGGTTTGACTTGCGTTACCGTCGTTGTATTTCAGACAACCAAGATGGAGTGGGTATTATAAGGGGACCTCTTACAAAGGATAACCTTGGCTATTGTGTCCTGTATAAATACATTCATGTAGACATCTAAAAGGTTTAACATTTAACTGCATTCCTCTCATTTCTTTAATGTTGCACTGTTGGTCTAAGACTCATCCCATGGGATTATTTTACAAGAGTCAAACATTCTTAAAACATTATTCATTTTAAATCATTAAAAGATTTTTCCATTAATTATAAACAGTTCTCTGCTGTAATCCATCGGCCCAGCCACTGTAGGTTGGAGGGGCCAAAGCAGTGGGCAAAAGCCTTGCTTAGGAGTAAAATGGAAGGACACTGCATCTGATGAGTTGATGAGTCATCAAATTTTTATCTTTATTATTGACATTTTCTTTTCATATATTTGAGGCTTCGTACTTGGGATTTGAAACACAAACTGTTACCCTTACATTACTGTCTAGACACCTACATTACTGTGAAAAATGAGGGATGAAAAGTTAAGCCTTCAGTGTTGTGTTATACAGCATCATGTTTATTTAATATTGCTTTTCATCTTGTGATTTAGAAAAAAATGATTTACAATACATTGTATTATATGTAGAA
>JAODOY010000912.1:23723-35825 GCA_025399855.1 Forbesichthys papilliferus | reverse complement strand
TTGATATGAAATGCAGGTTAAAACATGGCCATTGTTGCTTAGTGTTTGTGAATGCGGGTGGAAATGTTTGTGTTTGGAATATTCTTGCTGGTTAATGAGCCAAATCTAAAGACTGGCCTTCGCGGAGGCATTTTGAGGTTATGATTGTGAAGCTCACCGTCTGTGTGGGGCCAGAATTGGTGACTGACGGCTGTTACATTAACAAACATGAAAGTATCATGAGGTGGATGGAGAGGTGTAGAGTTTCTCCTCTGTCTTTCATTCTGTCTCTCTGTTCAAGTCGTAACTTGTCTTGTATCATGTTTCTATTTTAGAGGCATGCTGGTTTTAATCTCTCTTTAATGGGGTGTAGTGTTTGGCCCCCGGCTGTATGGCATGAACCCCCACGAAAGCCTTCTCTATTGGTATGCCAGATACATTGGCTTGGTGGTTCATGGTGTAATACATACATTCCGGTGTGCTCTACAATAGCGGGATTTATATGACATTCTGAAAGAAAAGCAGCTTCGTACACTTGAGTTTATACTAGTCAAAGGTTTTGCATATTTTGATTTGACATGGAGAAGAGATCATGGAAATGTTATATTTTATTCAGTTAAGATTTCTAACTGTGGAGGTGCGTTCATTAGCGCTATTTGGGTTAGTGCATGGTTGGAGACAATACATGTCATGAATCTGGACCAGTGTTTTACCACATTTGCCAACTAATTATGTAGTGAAATGTCATAAATCCCACAGTGGTGTCATTATGTATACTGAAGCTAACGGTGTTTGGAGCCGTTTAACCATTGGGCCATGCCATGCTCTATGCTGTCTTTCAGAACTCCATGAAGGTGATGTTCAAGTGCTTGTGGAAGAACTGTGAAAAGGTCCTCAGCACATCCTCAGGGATCCAGAGACACATCCGTACCAACCACCTGGGGTGAGTCCCACGTCCCACTAGAGAATATCCAAACACAGCAGAGATGCACCATGGGAAGGATCCAGGTAGCAGCATGGAGCTCACATGTGTTGTTGTTAGCATAGACTTCCAGAGTACCAGGTTCCAGAAAGGTTCCAAAAAGAATAAGCAACTTAAATAGGATGGACAATAATAATAATAATAATAATAATAATAATAATAATAATATTAATAATAATAATTAGTTATTTTAATTATATAGTTAGGTATATATTGGGTCAAACCTATCACACCACATTTGCAAGTTATCTCTTTCAGGGTACTGTAGTTACGTGATGTGGTATTCACCTGTCTACAATGCATGAAGATCAAACCTGGCAACTGTGTGTTTACACAGCCTCAGTCATCTCAGCAGCAACAGATAATTAGGACCAGTTGGCGTGCAGACGCACTGCTGGTCCCAGAGGTCACCATGTTTATCAAAGTCAAGTTTATCAAAGTCTAAGCGTTTCCACGGCTGCATCTACACCAGTAGGTGTCAGGATACAGTTGATAACTCACTGTTATTGGAAGAAACTGCTTATTGGACGTTTACAGTTGTTTTTCAATCGCTAACAAGCGCTTACCCATACTTCAGATACTTTTTGTAATCTCTTAACACAGACTCACACCTACAAAACACAATTGGTCAAATGGATAATTTTCTTCTCAAAAACACATTTTGTTAAATATATACTAACTCTTCATTTCAAAATAGAACACATCTTTCTCTGCACACACTAACTTTACCAAAACACTGGAAATCTGACTCAAAATGAAATGATTCTGTCAAAGAATAACACTTGTTTTCACTTCTCAAGGTACATGCAGTCAATCAAAGTACACCAGGATTCAAAATTCTGGCTATTGTTGACAATACAAAAACTGCATAGACTTTTATGTGTCAGTTTTACAGGTATTTGCATGCAAAACATTACACTACATTTATTTATTGGGGACTGTATGTCCACATGTACAGTAATGTTCACATTCAAACGCATTCTAGTAAAAAGCAAATCAGTTTTTTTTTCCTTTACTGTTTACTACAGGAGGTACAGTAGAAACACGGTATGATGGAACAGAAAAAGGTTTACAGTATTGCTTACAGTGAACAAATAATCCATGAAACACACAAGAGCATTCTGAGCAAAAAAAAACATCAGCAAAAAGCCCAGATAAAAAGGGGAGGAACTAAAAAATCACACAATTACTGTATATAATCTCTGGATCTTCAGGGTTAGGCCACATGTTTACATCAACATCACATCTACTGTTCTTGCAGCCCTGGGAATGACACCACGCATTCTTACACCTCTACCTTGCCCTCTCCTTGGGCCTGCTCCTCTCACTGCTCCTGCTCTACTCCCTGGGCCCCTTGCTCTTACTCTTCCTCCTCCAGACATTACAGTGTTTTTCTGTTTCCAAAAACAACACTCCTCAAAGTCCTCCTTTTACTGTAAAAGTGTCAATGTAATAAAAAACACCCTGCCACTGTCTAAGCCAGACTGGAATAAGCTGTGGTTGGCCCAATTTAAACATAAATCAGCTTTGTGTCAATTAGTCAATTGTTTGTTTATTATCAGCTGAGATATATTGTTTTTGAACTGATATCATTGCAGAAACAGAGGTTTTTATACTGTATCTAAGGTTTGGAATATTGTGTTTGCTGTTGTGGGATGGTGTGTGTTAACATTTGTAAATACTACAAAAACAATCCATAGTTTTGTTGAGAGGTATAGCTTGTCTGTTAAGAAAATGTAAGCATTGTAGAAATGTGTTTACTGACTGCATATTGTGTGAAAACGACATGAAACGTGTGAATGGTATGGCCACAAAAGACCGATGATTTGCTAACTGAGTTTAGAGTTTTGAAAATTTGACAACTGTTTGGACAAACGCTTGTTAGCAAGTGAAAAAATCTGTAATGGTGTGTAATCCTGAAATGACACTGATTGGATAATTTAACAATGGACATGAAATCAGTTCACCTATGTTAACGTAAAAACGCTGCCCTTGTTAGACATTCGACGTGATGTGGGGCTGGTTAGAACACTACTTACGTAAGTTACTTAAGATGGTGTGGGCATGTACACCTTGATTGACAGTTTGTTTTTAGATCGGGACAACTGACACTACTGACTAAGTTTATAATGTTTTTAGATCATCAACTTTAAAAACTCCTGTTTCTAGATGCTTTGCCAGCTGTGAGAATGAATTGCTGGGCTTTAGAATAATGTTGCCCTGTTAAATAGCTAGTTAGCTTAGCTGTTTCTTAGCTGTTACTGTAGCTATTGTAAGCCTATGTGTCAGGTAGACCCAACATCCATTGGAACAGTAGTATTTTGGGACCTCTACAAGCTAGTCTTCAGAGAGAAGACAAACTTGCTTGGAAGGTTTGGGACATCTCACCCTTACATTATAGCATTTTCTCATTCTTTACATGTACTATCTTAATCATTGTTGTTATTGTTATTATTATTTGGCATTTTATCCCTGTTTTTCTATTTTTCTTGAGATGTATTCAATCTATTCACCGTGAAGCACTGGGCTGCTATACAAATATGATTATAAGTATTAGTAGTAGCTTTACTTAACCACAGGTGCAGATTGTGGCATGATTCAAAGACTAAAGTGGATGGATTGAAAAATGGCAGTCAGGCATTATGGTGGTACGATACGATAACATACTGTAGCTTTCAAACCTGGTGCACACATGCGGTACACAGCAACATCAGAGGATACGCAGAAGTAAACCCACATGCTGTCGTGTTTGGGTTCAAACTGGTTCCAAAAGGACAGACTGAAGAAAGAAGAAGAGATCTTCTACGGGCGTAAGAACGAGCGGTGCAGCGTGTTTTCTGCCTCTCCTTATCATCGTGCTTCCATTCTAAGCGGGTGTGTGGATGTCTTTGTTCGGTTCCACTGGTCTGACAATGTGAGTGGCCTCAACACACAGCCAGTGTTGCTGTGTCCATTCAGTGCCCACTGACTCCTGGAGTGGCACATGGACACCACTGCTGTCATCAATCCTTCCCACCCACGCAGACGCCAGGCACCACACACCAGACTGCCAGAAGAACA
Source organism: Forbesichthys papilliferus (assembly GCA_025399855.1). Lineage (NCBI taxonomy): Eukaryota > Metazoa > Chordata > Actinopteri > Percopsiformes > Amblyopsidae > Forbesichthys > Forbesichthys papilliferus. Next base: position 31,804 of record JAODOY010000912.1, on the reverse strand, counting down.
GAGCTCTCTTGGGGTCGCCTATACCGTGTATTGCAGTGGCTGGAGCTGGGATGGTGCTAGGATAATACTGGGATGATACTGGGATCCTACTGGGCTGCTAATGGAGAAACCATCTGCATGACTGGACAGGCGAGAGAGAGAGAGAGAGAGAGAGAGAACGAGAGAGAGAGAGAGAGAACGAGAGACTAGGAGACCCAAGCAACAATCAAAAGCTCCCTCCAAATGCAGCGGTGGAGAGATGGGAGGAGGGGGGGGGGAGATATCTGCCTGACAGTGAGCAGCTGACAGGAGGTGTCGTGATCTGAAATAAAGACAGTGAGCCCCCCCCGCCCCCCTCAAGGGAGGTGGAGACAGAGAGGGAGAGAGAGAAAGAGAGAAATAAAGATAAAGCCAAGAATGGCATTGAAACACATCGGCATTGTACACCAGGAGCAGAGCAGCGTAGAGGAGGAGCAGCATAGAGGAGCAGCATAGAGGAGGAGCAGCATAGAGGAGGAGCAGCGTAGAGGAGGAGCAGTGTAGAGGAGGAGCAGAGTAGAGGAGGAGCAGTGTAGAGGAGGAGCAGAGTAGAGGAGGAGCAGCATAGAGGAGGAGCAGCGTAGAGGAGGAGCAGAGTAGAGGAGCAGCGTAGAGGAGGAGCAGTGTAGAGGAGGAGGAGCAGCGTAGAGGAGGAGCAGCGTAGAGGAGGAGCAGTGTAGAGGAGGAGCAGCGTAGAGGAGGAGCAGGTTTCATTTTTATATTTTTGTTATGGCGGATATTCATTTATCTTCTTCACGAAAAAAAAACCACACGAGCAGGTTGTGTATACCTGGCGGAGAGGAGAGGAGAGGAGAGGGGAGGGGAGGAGAGGAGAGGAGAGGGGAGGAGAGGGGAGCATACGGAAATGTCCTGATGTGTTGAATTACATAGCTTGAATAAAACAAAACAAAGCACGAAATTTAAGATGCTTGAATTTTTTGGCAGGAAAATCTGGTAATTGGGGTAGAATAGTTATTAAAGTGAAATTATATTTGGGTCAAGAAATTTGTGTTGAATTATTTGTGCAGAAATTCGTCAAAAGATGTGAAATTCATCTTGTCACCTCAATACAATGTTTATGAAACAAGGTGCATACACCATCTCTTGCGGCCATCTTGAGGGCTTTTGATGCTACTTCTGGTGACTTCATCTGGAGCCGTACATCTCCCCGACGTAACCACCGCCGGTTTTAGTCTTTATGTAGTTACATTACCGAGCCTGTGCTTGCATTTTTAACATCTATTCTGTTTGCGACGGCGCATGTAAACACCAGACCCGATTAGATGACATCCCATGTAAACAGCTAACCTGAAATCTTGTTACCAACGGTTACTATTGTATCGGCTCTTCCTGCTATACCCGGAAGGTGAATGTTTAAATCCTGATTTTCTCAACCCGAATTTATTGACCTGAATATTGACACAAATTTCTCGACCCACATCATTATTTGACCCCAATTATAAGACCTGAATCTTTAAACCAAAATGTATAAGGTTGAATAAATCAATAGATTGAATACCTACGAAATAATTCAAGCATCGTAAACAGTTTTTTTTATTTCTTTGTATTTTTAAGTTTGTGAAATTGCCAGCATTATTATATTATAAGTCATGTGATTCAACACACCAGGACATGCGGCATGCATTTACGTCCATAAAAGAAGACATGAGAAGAGGAGAGGAGATTGAAGAAGAAGAAAGAGGATGTCTGGCAGGTGGTGTCCCACCCAGGAAGTAGTGGAGAGGTGTTGATGACATCTCTGCGTCCATCCCCCCCGCCTGCTTATAGCTGGCAGGCTGCCAGAGAAGGGTTGAGGTGGTCGACCTCTGCCGACCTTAAAGTGTGTTATCATATGCTCTCTCCCTCTCTCTCTCTCTCTCTCTCTCTCTCTCTCTCTCTCTCTCTCTCTCCTTTTGATCTTGCTTTATGAATTGACCTGACTTTCATCATACCATCCAAAGTCTGGACTCATTCTGTGTGTGTGTGTCTGTGTGTGTGTGTGTGTGTTTGTGCCAGGCTTGTCTATTACTGTTAAACACATACACCAATAAAGTGTACAGCACACAAACAATCACACATTGCCTACGGTTAATGCATAAATAAAAAAGTTACTTCATACAAATAAATAAATAAATAAATGAATAAATAAATAAACTTCAAGGGTTGTGAACATCAAATGCCACATATCTTCACTTGCTTAACATTAAGACTGCGCTCACCCTTTGTAGTTAATAAGCTGAAGGAGGGGATATATCATGGCTAATTTACAGTGTACACAAATCTGTCCAAAAATATTTGTTTTGTAAAATATATGCTGTTGATTATATCTGTTCGCGACCCGACTCTGGATAAGTGGTTGAAGATGGATGGATTATATCTGCCTTCTTACTATGAAGTGGCTAGAAAATAGCTCATATTAAGCGCATGCTTTGCCACTTTATCAAACTTAGGTTAGGGTAGTCGATTCCCAAATAAAAGATTTTCAGTTCGATCCCCAATGAGCCTGGTATACCTGTTAACGTGCTTGAAGGAAATGCCTTTATTACAGACTTGATATCTGTAATAAATCCAATTAATAGTGGTCATTACATTCATACATTACATACTACATTTATAATCTCAATATCAGTACTATGCAATGCAACAATGCAGATTTTATTTCTATCTGGCATTATAAAAAGAGCACCTAATGCAATCTCCAATGTATCACAATGCAAAGTTAGCCAGCTATTAATTCATCCAAGATGCATATATAACTCCAGAAGTTGATGGAAAGCCATAGATACATCACAGGTCTTAAGATTGGCCTGAAATTACACTGATTAAATAATTTAACAGTGGAAATAATTTACATTCACTTCACATTGAATACACATTGAAACATTACTTTTCCAACACTCAGGCTTTCAAAGGATCCTTGTCTGTGATGGAGTGTTGAGCATAATAACTTGTCAGACCCATGGATTGTGTCTGCCATTTTTCTCAATTATGTATTGCCTTGGAGATACTCCAGTTCATTCAAATGCCCCAGAACAAATGTGTATGTCAGTAAAACAACCCCGAAGGACCCTCCTTCTCCTCTGTTGTGGTGGTTAAATCACCAAGCTGTGATTAATCACCTTCAAGCTTTGCTGTAAAATGTGTAATAAATATTAACCAGGGATATAAACAAATAACCAAACATGTGGTGCTGATGAATAGTCATTCAATGTAAACAGCAGTTTTGCTTCTGAAGTATAGTAATGGTTAAGAGTCACGGGAATTACACCAGATAAATAAAACAGCATGATTAAAAATAATTTAGTAGGCCAAGCTGAGAATCTAGTTCATGCATGAGTTTTACTATTCCAAATTAGACAAGATTGGTAAGATGAATACGGGTAATATAACGTGTCATAGTAGCACCATATTTGATTGGTATGCCTACAGTAACAGTATATTTATCTGAGATGAGCAACAGAAATGTGGTAAATGTAATTCATGTATTTTAGACTTTTGAAATTGATTTGAAAACTCAATTCACACAATGTACTCTGTGTTTGCTGTAGGTCTGTTGGATCGCATCTGTGTAACCAGCAGGTAAGATTAAACATTTGCTAAACTACACATTGAAGAATGTTAAATAAACAATATCTTTCTTGTTAAAATGTAGAAAGCATAAAACATTCCTTGATGATAAAAAACACTTTTTGTTCCCACTGTTGCATTACTTAAATAAGCTAGTCATGTTTACATTATTCAGTATCCTTTTATATTTTCAATCAATCATATAAAAATGAGTGATTCATCGCTTATTTCCACTTGATTCTTGAGCAACATTATTAAAAGACTAAATACATTTAAAAGGCCAGCAAATACTTTTACAGTAGACTATAGTATAGCCATATAGGATATTTCTTCTAATACGAAGAATCAAGAAAATACTGTCAGTAGCAGTTTAGCATTGAAGTAGCAGTGACGCAGGAAAGTAGTTTGGTAGTTTGTGTATTTTAATTCAGGGTTATAGGACCCAAGGGAGTCCAGGAAGACTTAAAAAAGAGAAGGCGAGGCTGGGACCTTGTTTTTGTGAGCCAAATCAGTGCTCGAGTGTCTGGAGGGCTGAAGCAAAGATTTTAGACTTTTAATTAACAAAGATATACCTCTGCTTTGCTCTGTGGAAGCAAAAAAAAAACAGTTCTCACCTTCAGCAACAACAATTTTGCTAAGGAGGCTGAGCATAGCGTAGAACTCAGGAACTACAGCAAAATCTACTGTAAACTAAGTACATTTACACCGAAATACTGTTGTGGGCTCTTATTGATTGTACGTTAGGTACTTGAGGATGAATGTGGCCTAATATGCTCTAAATACCAAACACAGTATTTCTCATCCCCGTAGAGAAATAATGGGTGAATGGTGAAACGTGTGGTCCTCCTCATTGACGTGCGCTGGGTCGTTCTAGTCTGCATAACGAGGGATCAGTGACGTGATCTCCGCTATGTCCTCGCTGGTCAAGTGCTATAGGTGCTAGAGAAAGATTGTTATCTCCGCTATGCCTTCAATGCCATGGGATGCTCTTTCCAAAGCCCCCCCTTCATGTTGTACAGGCATTGCCAAGGCTTTGCTAGTGTTTTGCGGTCTGGTCTGCACCGCTTTGCTTGTGTTTACAGAGCCTGGGCTTTGTTGGAATGGATGCCACGCACACGGAACGGGCAGCTAGCAGGTCATGAGAGGAGATATTAGCAACATTTTGGAAAAAGGCGCATTAGCTTACAATCACTGACTATACCTTTAAGCTTTATTTAACGCATGTATCGAGCATAGTGGCCCTGGTGATGTTTTGAAACAAAATTTGAATACAGCTAAATGTAGTAATCGTGGCGACCATCCCGTAACAATGTGTTAAATTTGTGATGAAACTATAGAGCCTGTTTCTCTTCACACAAACACCATTCAATATTACTTCTACTTCTAATTTCTACTTTAAACATCCATTAAAATGCATTAGCTACAAAATAATAATTTGGAACATAAAGGAACAAGGAGGATAAAAACACAAACTTAACAGGGCTGGTTATCATCAGCAACATTGCAGAAGCAATCTGTTCCAATTGCAAGAGTCTTGCAATCTATGTGGACGTAACAATGTTCTGTAGAAGCTTAAATCTTTGCCATGTTTATGTTCCACAGCAGCAATGAGCTCCTCCTCGCTGAGATCCATTCAGAATAATGAGGTTCTTGTCGGTGGAACTCATTAATCCCCACGAAGACAGTCATCGCCAGATTCCTTTATTCTAAGTAATTCCTGTATCCTTTCACCGTCTGCCTAGTCAGAGCCTATATAACACGTCTGAAGATGTTCATTCTCTGCACGATCGCAATAGCCTCTCACTGTTCCCCTCAGACACTGAGAATGGAGCATGCTTTCATGTGAATGTGTTGCTCTGTCATGAGTTTAGCTGGAGTTTAGAGATTAAAGGTACATTCAGCAATTGTATGCTAACAGACGTTTTGTCAAATGCAGTGACCATCTATCTCCTCACGGGCACTAGGTGCATGTTCTACGTGTGCATGCTGAACAAATAATCTAGTGGTTTGTTTTGACGAGTTCAAATGTCAACAAGCCTCTTCCAGCATCGCTGATTACACCTTTAACCTGTACTGCCAATTATTGCGGTTCATGCATTGATCAACCTATCCCATTACTACCCAAAGTCTCGCCGATATCACGAGCTCCCCGCGTCACGCACGTTGCCAGATCTGTCACAAGCTGGCAGCCACTGGCTTCCACGGATTAGCTGTGTGTCTGTCTGTGTAATGAGCAGCCATGCTGGGTCTCTGGCAAACCTGGCATCCCCACACAGATTTCATTTCTTTAATTAATCATCTCCAGGCACCCTCTGTTTCAGATTAAGCAGGCGTGGTGGGAGGAGAAGTTGATGGGCCAGGGCAAGCAACGTGACGAAGGTGAGGGGAAAAGGAGTTCAACTGTATTAATAAGTCCCTCAATACCATAGCTCTGTTCTGCTATCACTTATTTTAAAGCTACAGGACGTCTGAGCTTGAGCACGAAACTTTACCCTGACTGCTCCCGGCGGTCAGGTGACAGCTTGCATGGCTGACATCACCATCGGTGTACAGTGTGTGTGTGTACGTGAAGCTGTACCGTACAGCGCAGTTAATTTACCATGTGTTATTTTACTATAGTTACGAAAAAGGTCCTATATATGATATTCTAAACATTAAAGCTCCTGCACCGGATGTTACTTTAAACATGAATAATGTAATGGCGTCCTGATCATAGAATGACATCACACTCTCTGTTCTTTGTTGACATGCTGTAGCTGTACTGTGCACATTAGTGCACGTGACCCATTAAGCATGTCTTGTGGTCAAGAGATGCTGGTGTTCTATAGTGCAACATCTAGTGGCAGGCAGGTTCATATACAGTACACCTCCTCAGTCAGCCACGCTTGCTCACAGCTGTGTTTCAAAACACATCTGGGGGTGCTCTACTTGAGCGGTGTGTCTTTAACGCAGCTCGGTCAGTGGTGTCTGGGAGACCTCAAAAGGAAACATCAGTGTTTCAACCATCAAAGATTATAGAATTATGGAACAATGGAGCGTTGTAATGCATGTCAATGGAAGCAAAAATGGAACGCTCTAAGCGGGCGTGTCAACAAGGCAGCGCTCAGACAGCAACATCTACCATGCATGGCCTGAAACAAAGTCAATTTACCTCAAAACAGTTAGCTGCAGAAATACCGTTGTGACCTCAGATTGATCGTAGATCCTATCAACAATTTATGTGGGAAAGCTTCTGAGTCTTCCAAGTGTCACTAAGATCAGTTGATACTGTATAAACAGTAAAGTACAATTATATTGAGTGTACATATTGACGGAAGCCAATCTGTGTGTAAAAAGGGTTGTTAACGTAAGAAGAGTTCACCCACAATGAAACTCAACGGAAAAAATATCTTAAAGGATTTTGTGGAAAAGCTTAAGAACTAGCTTAAAAGCAGTGAGACCAACTGAAATGTACAGCATGTGCGCAGAAGTAACAGTTGCTGACTTTATAGAGATCCAGTGCTTCTAAAGACAAATCACACTTGCCCTAATGATCAGATTATGAAGGCTGCCTACTGTGAAAGGGTTACCTAAGCCTTACCCTATAAATAAATAAATACTGTGGAAACCAGCGCTTATAAAGGAGGAAGCTGGAGACGTTAGGAGGCGGTCGTCGATATGCCTCAGGTCACACAAAACAGACGAGAGCTATGGGGCCTTATAGTTATAAGGGACATTGCCTAATGTAGCGCAGAGATTTTAAATATGAATAACTTGTTTTTCGTCATTTGTAAATATTGTTCTTTGGTAGATCTTCTCATTTTCATGTCATGCACTCTGCATAGTGCTCCATGAGATGATGGGTTTTGTCCACACATTATGTTAATGCTGTACACCAATGCTCCTTCATGTGCCATAGCCGCTCATGCATCGAGCACATGCAGTAACATACGCAGCCCTGCAGGCATGTTCTGTGTGCTCAGCGGGAAGATGGAGGCCACATTCTTCCATGTCAGGCATCACCCTGCATATCCTCCCTGCTGCCCGTGACCTCAGTAGCGCTGTGTCACTCACCTCTCTTCGATGCTGTTGGTGGATGTGGACGCAGATTGTTTGCGCTAGCTTAAATTTCGTCACGAGCAACAATCTGGAACGCCTCGATGCAAGAGTTTTGTTGTCAGATCAGAAAACAAGCAGGCCTGTTAGCAGATAGCTGAGGTTTTTGAGGCAACTACAGCGTACATTGTATGTTTTGGTTTTCCAACGGATTCCATTTGGTAAGATAACGGCAGTACAATCACATGAAAGGTTTGATTGAAATGTGTTTTTGAACTCTACGGGGTCAATAGGCCTACCTGCAAAATCAAATTAGAGCTTAGAGAACATCAGGATGGCCTCATGAAGATAGCGTGACTGTACTTTTAGACATCTTCATTGGCCCCTCATGAAGATAGCGTGACTGTACTTTTAGACATCTTCATTGGCCCCTCATGAAGATAGCGTGACTGTACTTTTAG
>JAODOY010000912.1:0-14546 GCA_025399855.1 Forbesichthys papilliferus | reverse complement strand
TCTGCTTAATGTTGTTTTGATTGTATTTAATTGTTTCTATGTTTTACAGATATAGTAGTACTTTGCCTAGCTGACCGCTTTCTTCCACAGGAGGGATATGGCCCAAGAGACCAATCAGAGCCAAGCACCACTGCTCTGTACAACTGGCTGTGGTTTCTATGGAAACCCACGTAAAAATGGCATGTGCTCAGTATGCTACAAAGACTTCCTTCAGAGGCAAAACGGCAACATGCGTGTCAGCATTCCAGGTGAGATACCTGCGCTGGTGTTAAGGCCAATTTATGCTTCTGCATCAAAGCTACGCCGTAACCTACTGATAGAGCCTAGCCTTCGCTTAAGGCTGATCAAATCTGATCAGAGTTCTTTGGAAGTATGGATTTGTGTAACAATGTCCTGTAGGCCGGCATCATGACCAAACTGACATCATGCACAGATTGTCTCCCTTTAGCAATCCTGGTATAATTGTTTGATTCGCTGGAAAGGAACTTTTAATATTCCTGTGCACTTTGGGCATGACAAGAGACAAGAGATTTTCCTACTGTGTAGGATTTCTTCCTTGATTTGGCAGCAAAAAGCAGTCTTCTACAAATATGATTTTCTATCGGTACAGATGTTTCCTACGCTCTAAGATGGTGTAACTAAGAGATTTGCTGTACCATTTTTATATGCTTATCTCAAAATGATTATGTGTGATGTGTGTTACTTTGAGAGCCTGAACGAAACATGGTGCTTTGTATAGTGTGGCTTTGCATACGCACTCAAAGCGCACAGGTTTGCGTGACCGACAGACCAGTGCAGAAGTATAATATGCTCATGACGGCGTAAATTACGCCGTAGGCCTCAACGCAGGAGCATCAATCAGCCTTGCAGATTCTTCTATGCCATAGGAATGTGTACCGTAACCTCTCTTCTACTCTATTGCCAAAACTGTATCACGCAGCGTTGATTGGTGTGGTCACTTGATCCATGTTCCATGCCATCATATTTAATGGGATTTATGATTTTAAAAATGATGATGCCATCTGTATAGTGGAAAATATGTTTTCACTTTTCAGCAAGAGTTGAACTGGCTTCGCTGGTTCACAGGTCCAATCACCTGTGAAGTATTTTTTTGAAATCTCCTGCCATTTAAAAACAGTTTCAATGCACTATTCCCCAGATGGTTCTGGGCATATGAACCATTTGGTTCGTCAGGTTAATTCAACCCCCGTGACCCAACTCTGGATAAGCGGATGAAGATGGATTGATGGATGGGTTATTCAACCAGGTGAAATATAACAAGTTTGCTGTTTCAGAGTCGTCCCCGGCTGACAGCGGCATTGGAGATGATGTTGTAGCACACTGCCCCAGCAGTAGCACTGCAACCGTGGCAACGGAGGTGCCAGCACCTGCATTACACACTGACACAGACTCGGGACAGAGCAGGTATGTCGTGCTGTTAGCATTGTTCCTTCTTGTGAAGGGCCTGTTTCGTAGTTACGCCGTGTCCTGATTGAATGGGACAGCAAGCGAGCATCTGACTATCGCGTCCCAGCAGACACCGAATCTGTTAAAGGTAGAGACAGCGATTGTACACTAATACACATATCTACTTGCGCTCCGCTAAAATAAACAAATCTGGTGTTTCTACACAGCCCTAGCTCTAAATGGGAACACAAACAAACTGGTGCAGACCTAGGGCTGAACGATTAATCGTTTTCAAACCAAAATTGTGATTTGAAGCAATGCGATTTATAAAAATATAAATGTAATATAAATCTGACCCAGTTATTTTATTTTTTGTAGCGTTAATGTTTGTATGCATGCCTCCTTGTTTGACAGTAATTCTAACTAATAAGCACGGTACCCCTCTACCAGTAATTCAAAGACAACTGTACGTACACGCCCATCAACACATGAAACACAAGTAAACACATTCATGGGAGTTAGATCTGCTGAACAATTGTCTGAGCTAGAAGCTATTTGGTAAAATGTTAGCTAATCTTGAAGAACAGCAAAGAGTGGTCAACAGACACAACACCTGGCTACACCACGCCTGCTGTAGTGCATGTTTCCGAGGAGGTTGGCGACCCACTCTACCTGCCACTCTTGTGCGCTGACGTCCAGTATGTGCAGTTAGCTGTTGTGCAAGGACGTGCTGGGTAAGAGAAACTTTCACAAGACAGCCAGCGTTCGGTTCAGAAGATGCGTTGTTTTAAAATATAAGACCCTTAGCATAGGCCTACTCTTTTACAGAGATGAACAGTTACCTGCCAAATGCAAACGATGAATGTAACTTTGTACTCTTGACATGCTTTACGGCAATGAGAATGCTACAACCTAGATGCATGTCCGTGGTGAAGTTGTGTGTCGCATTGTATTTATTATTTTCATCTAAACATATTCTAAAATGACCAATGTGCACCATGTTGTGTAATGTTCTAACATATCTTTATGCTCTCATCTTTTCATTAGAATATACAGTAGAACAGTTAATATTTTGATGCCATCTCATGTGGTAATGCTCCATAACATGTTTTATTTATATGTATATATATATATATATATATACACATACATACATACATACATACATACACTGAACTTAATTATTGACTTAAAATATGTTACTGTAAGTGGATATTTCCCCAAGATCGTTCAGCCATAGATCGCACCAAACGACACTATCCCAGCTGTGTGTGAGGCTGAGCTTCTGAGGAAGCAGCCTGTGTTACTGAAGGGAGGGGTGCCTTAGTTTTGATAGCGTGTGGATATTTGAACTTTCTCTGTTCAAATATCCACACACTGCAAGTATGTAGTGTGAAAAGGCGGGGGTTGTAGTGGTGTTGTTTCTAGTACATCGTGTACCACGCAGAATGGTTTATTACTTGCCAAATGACCAGTGTGTGGACTTGAAAACGTGAAAAGGGTGGGGGGGACACTTGCGTAACCTGTTTGCGAACTCTACATAATTTTTATCAGACCAACATACTTAAAAGTTGATGCAACTGTTAAAATAACAGTACAGAGTCCAAGTCCACCATTTGGTTACAGTAAAATATATATATATATATCTTGTTATCACGGCAAAGGTCCCGAATATCCAATTCTGTCCAAAACGCACCTTTACATTAATTTGTTTGCATGAACTGCTTAATTTCATGTCAGCCTGCAGACGTAATTCACCATACATTTTGTCACAATCGTGATTTGCACGTTAGCGGGGCTTGGGATCTGAAATGAGCAGGTTTCACTTGAGATTTCAATTGAACCCATAGGAGCTCTCCAGTCAATAGCCAGTGTCATCCTCTTCTTACAGACCAAGCAAAGGCTTAACCAATGTAATATTGTAATACTTTGATTTTATAAATGTATGTATGTACACACCACACTGTACATTGAGGTTTTATTTTGTTTGTTTTTTTGTTATTTTTTTCAAAAGAATGAGGACACTAATCAAAGTTTGAATCCCAGAAATCCCTACACCATATGAATATTCGACTAGTAGAGTATTCTGGTCCAGCCCTAACCGAGATGCTCTGTGATAATTGACTGTACAACCGAACTCATGGAAGGAGGTCAGAGTTGGCATACACCAGTCATCTGCAACACATCTGACAGTTCACAAAGAAAGTGACATTGGACTGGCTCTGATTGACCAGCTGTCGCTGTGGAACATGTCTGAAGCTGGCAGACATGGTCATGATGTCTTCAGCCAAGCCCCTGTTTTACTTGAAGTCTGTCAATGTTTCCCATTTAGTTGAATGTAAACAACTAGAGGTGTTTAATGTAAATTATGCACAAAAAGTAACACTTTTGAACACTTGTGGGATCAGCCATGGTGTGCTGTTCATGCCAGAGTGACCATCACAACCACGTTGGCTGACTTGAGGCAAATGCTGCTTGAAGAATGGGATGTGTGATTTCCCCGTAGGGCTGGAAAGGGCACCGGCGGCAAAGCGGTACGTTTGACAGGTTTATTTAAGGAAGGGGCCGGTAACAAGAGTGCATGTATGTTGTTCCTCTTTCGGTCTGGCTGCGATCGTCTGTCCTGGGTCACTGTGAAGCAGACAGGAACAGGTAAAGGTATCAGACAAGGGCAGCAAGTCCCATAAAGCCAGTCCAGGGTCTAACGTCCGACCTCACACACACTCATCTCCACTTCTAACGCACCACCGGGCTTCAGAGAGTAGCCTACTGACCTCCCCACTCTTAATCATCGGGTGTGTGGTCGTCTTATCTTTCCTTCTTGGGTTGGGTTGATTAGTCGATAGGCTACACCTGGTGCTTCTCCACTCTGTGAGGAACATGGCCGACACATAGCGCCCTTCGCATATGGCGCCCCCTAGTGGCCGGATAGTAGCACAGCGACGAGTGGCTGGGATGCCACAGATGCCATCCCACAGCAGTGTGTGACCAAGGAGGTGCCAGGCTGTTGTGGCTGTGTGGTTCTTCCACAGGCCACTGACGCTCTGGTTTGTTAAATAAAAACATTATTAAATTGCCAAATTATTTCTTCAGACGTCAATCATCCAATCCACCAAACGACACCAAACAAGAGTCAACAGCTAAGAAAAGCTGTTTGGCACTTCTTAAGATTTGTCAAATCTTTCATGGGTGCAACCCACATACTCTGCTGCTCATCCCACAAATGCATGTTCCTTACAAATGTGGCGCCAATTAAAAAATACATAATCAGGCCTTTCAATGCTAAATGATGTATTGCAAAGAAGCATTGTTAGAATAAAGACACACTCTACCAAACACAAATGTTCTTACTTTGTTTGTTATGATTTAGTCATTCTTGTCATTGATGTGATTGCGATGTGTTTTTCTCAGTTCTGTCTCATCAGACTCTGGTGAAGAGTGCACCTCAGGAGCTGAAGCCAGACTGAAAACCGAGGACCTGCCAGGTAGTAGTTACAAATCTGTTTTCCCTGTCGGCCATTTTGTTTTGTGCTGTTGTCTGATTGAAAAGATGGCATATAGTAATAGTTGTATGTGGTATTCTGTTACTAACGGCCTTTCACCTGTAATCACATGCAGCTCATTACAAATAACACTACGTGTTCTACACTATAAATCACATGAAATGACAAACTGAGAAATACAAACTGTTTGTATTGGACATGTTTACATGCTCTCAAACTTACAGATGTTATGCTTTTTACCACATCGTAAAGGGATTGCACACTTCTAAGAATCATATCAGCCTCTGATTAGTTCTTTTTTGTTTTTTGTTGTTAATGGTTTCATTTTAAAAATAGGTCTTGTCTTTATAAGAATGTTTATGCAATTATGACATTCCACTATGTCAACAGCCAAATAATAATGCACATGTATATGCACCAAAGTGTTGATAGTGACAGTATATTCTGAATGCATGTAAAACAGTGGGTTCTCTTGCTCTTGACCATGCAGCCCCTCCCAGCATGCAAGGCTCCAATGTGTCCCACCGTCTCATAGGTTCAGAGGCAGGCGCAGTAGTAGCCAGTGTGCAACAGGACCAGCTGTCAGCCGCAGGTAGCTCAGCAGGCAGGCTTAGCTCGAGGCTAGCAGAGAGCCCCCGTCGGGCCCAGCTTGCCCGTAAGTGCAAGAGGAAGGTAGACGCCCCTGCTCAAAGTCTCGCAGGGAAGCAGGGTGAGTGATTGCCAGGCTGACCACTGGTTCCTCCATCTCTCTGTGTAGCTGCAGGACATCCTTGACAGAATGTCGCCCCCTAGTGGCTTAATTCAAATCAAGTAATTGAGCATTTGTGATTGTAAAAACATTGCATCAAAATTAATATTTCAAAACATTTAAATAATTTCATGAACCCCTAATGGGCATATAGTGGGCAAATCAGAGGTGCGTTCAAATTTGGCAAACTGAGTCGAACGCGCTTTCTATAAACATTGAAATTTTAACAGTTTGTGTAAACATTCCAAATTGCTTTATTTAAACTGTAACTCTTAGTTCAGCATCCAGGTGTTCGCCGAGAACTACTGTACCTCCTCAGGCCGTTCTTTGTGTTTGCAAACGTTCACCTTTGTTAGTCAAGCGCTTGAAAACACCTCAGGCCCCATCTTCCCTTGTTGGGAGCAAACCACATTCTGCCTCCCTCGGGTTGCCATAGTCACGGCCTCTTCCATCCACCGGCACTACGACACATAAGCCAATGCTTCTCAACCCTGGTCTGTCATGCGTGTTGTAGATGTCTTCCTGCTCCCACACACGATTCAAATGATTGGGGGTTGTTAACGGACTTCTGCAGAGATTGATAACGACCCACTTAGTTGAATAAGGTGTGTTGAAGCAGGGAGACATCTACAACATGCAGGGCAGCGGCCCTCCAGGACCAGGGTTGGGGAAACCCCTTACATAAATGACTCTGTGCTGATACATAACCGTAGACCCCAGTAAGCTCCACAGCGCTCTCAGGAGGTGGTACTGTTGATTTTCATTGGCTGTCAGCATTGTCACTCACAAGTTGGTACAGCACTTATTTTCTTAATTTCAGTTCCATTTATTTTAAGCAGTAACCGTAGACTACTTACAGATTTGGTAATTGAGTTACGTAGTTGATCACGCATGTCAGTCAAAATACCTGTCGTGTTGAGTAGGCGGGTCTTGACGTAGTTAACCAGAGTAAAGGCTGGCTATACCAGGCTATGCCAGGCTATATGTAGCTTGAATGCTAATGCTTTGTTGGGTTCTCATCTCAGCCAAGCTGTCAGAGGATTCGTCACAGGCAGCGGTGGAGAGCGAGGAGAAGCCCAACGCCAAGAGGAATCGCTGCTTCACCTGCCGCAAGAAGATAGGCCTCACAGGTACAGTCAGATACAGTGTATGTATGAGACGGACCGCTTGGAGAATTACGAATAGATCTCTGTGGGAGAAGTACGGAATGGCAAGCATGCCGGTTGGAAGGAAAGAGCCAAAGCTATTAAGCCAGTCGTGTGGTTGCACTGACAACTGTCAGTTGCCCATGCGTAGTGGAAGTATAGTTACTTTTTAAACCTTTTTTTTTTACCTTTTTGTGGCAAAGCCACCTTTTTTTTTTTTTTTTTTTTTTTTTTTTTTTTAATTAAACTTATGTATTTATTAATACATTTTTTTGATTTATTGGACTGACTATTTTATAAATGCTGTTTTATGTCCCCCATGACCGTTGAAAGTGCAGTTATGGCTCTCTCCTCATTAATTTAGATAGGGTCTTCCTTATAACTGCCCAGATGCATTACCAAAATGGCTGCCGAGTGCCCAGACTTATGGACGTGATATTTGCTGGGCACATGGTGGGGTGTGCATAGCCTGGCTCCGCCCCACTGTGTTGATCTCAGCTGTTTCTGCTGAGACTCGTAGTCTCGAAGCCCTGTTCGCTTCGGTCATGCGCCTCGTCCGACAGGCTCGTTCCGCAGATGCGGAATGTGTACTTTGGCCTCTAGTCTCAGCAAAATGTAATGTTGCCACGAGTATCGGTCTTGAACCCCTTAATGCAGAAGCGTTGGGCCAATCAACCGATGTGGTACATATCGTAAGTATCATTGCTAAATCTTGTTGGCATAGCGACCCCTATTGCATTCTAACGGGACTGTAAAGTGATTAAGTCAAATGAACTTGACTTGACATCGTACGTTTCGTTTTCCACCAGCATGCTATGCTAGCTGATTTCAAACATTCTGATTGGCTGTCTTAACCTTCCTCTTAACCCTGCAGGCTTCGACTGCAGATGCGGCAACGTGTTCTGCGGCTCCCACCGCTACTCGGACATGCACGAGTGCACGTTCGACTACAAGGCCGACGCGGTAGAGAAGATCAGGAAGGAGAACCCCGTCGTCGTGGGAGAGAAGATCCAGAAGATCTGAGTGTCTTCCAACGGGCTCAACCGTGTTTGCGTTCCAGTTGATGTTTGTAAGAACGACCTGCATGTCTGCTCTCTGTGACCTGCAGTATAAACCATGCACGCCTCTCAACACGCACGTCTGGACATTGGGTTATTTCACCTTCACCCCGTTCATTCACCCTCCTCCTCTGTTTGTCATTATGGACGCTGAACGTTAAGATTTGGGAATCATTGAAGAGGCTTAAGCAAAATATTGGCAATCAAAGCAGAAAAATAAAGTTGGGGCTATGTGAAGGGCTATTTTTTTCTATTTTTTTTTCTCTTGTGCAACGTTTTAAAAATGAATTTAAGCACATCAGTGAACTTTCCTTCCATCTCTGGATGTTTTTTTGCTTTGTTTTTTACTATATGTAGCCTTGTTTTAAAAACCGAATGTATTGTAAAAAATGTAACACCAGACTGTTTTTACACAACAAGAAAAGCATCGTCTTGCATACACTTTCATGTTTTAATGCCTCACTTTTTGTATAATTCAGTTATTTAACAAGTGTTGACCTTTCACCTTTTAGTGTCCATTATGAGTATAATTACGAATAGTTTTTTGCACACAAGTTGTGAGACTGTGTTGGGAAAGTCATGGGTGCACCAATGACCAGCCAGGATAAATCATGTACTCTATTTATGTTTATTCACTGTTATAGCTATTACCTCAATAAATGTGTTCCCTCTATCTAATTTTACAGTGGATTGTCTTGATTTATATTCATCAAGATAACAATGCAGTACATTCAATAGTAGACTATTGTTAGGCATACCTTACAACGCATGAATATAGCCTATTCAATTTAGGCTATATTTTATTATAGCCACGCAAAAAAAAATCTAACTTACTGAGGGAACATATTTTGCTTAGTCATTTTGCAAGCGGTTTTGGTTAATTCTGGTATTAGGGAGGATATAAGAGAGCGTATGTGATTGGTCCCACAGAAGTAGGCGGGATTGTCCAATGGCTGCAGTTCACATCTGGAAGCGCTTACTGACGCTGTTTCTTGCAGTAAGAAGTCTACCGGAGTACAATTGTAACCTTAAAATGTCTTTCGTTAAAGTAGACGAAAAGTCGGATTTCTCTTTCCACAATCTACCATATGGAGTATTCTCAACGCCGGATAACGTAAGTAGGCTAGTAGGTCAACCGCAGTCACGTTAAAGATTAAATGAGTGAGTATCGATCAGAATAGTGCAAACATATAACTTGGCTTGCCTTGGCGCAATATATGCAACTAATTATAGCCTACATAAGTCAATGCATCCACACCGCAAAGTTTGAAAGAACTTATTAGCCTGTTTGAATGCTCCATAAATTGTTTTGCACACTTGGCTTGTCACGTTCAGCCCAGGCAGCGCGTTGGCGTCGCTATCGGAGAGCAGATATTGGACCTGAGCGTCATCAAGACGTTGTTCAATGGGCCGGTGCTCTCCAAACATCAGGATGTGTTCCAGCAGGTAATGACAGAAGCATTGTTTTGTAAACGCCGTATCAATTATGTGGCAATTGCATTATCTCGGTGACTACTATTGCACACATGATCAGACAAATGAACGTTCTCCATGTGTTCCCCCAGCCGACGCTGAACGCGTTCATGGGTCTGGGCTACGAGGCTTGGAGCGAGGCCAGGAGAACACTGCAGACGCTGCTGTCGGCCAACGAGACCACGCTGAGAGACAACGCCAGTCTACGCAGCAGGTCTGGGTCTCGCAGACCATATAGCCTACAAACTCCAGTAGCAATAATAGTAATAATTATACACTTTATTTATTTAATAAAATAGAAGCCTGCATGATAAAAGGTAAAAATATTAATTGGAGGTGGATCTCCCTTATCCAAGGGCCTAACTACCCATATTGCAAGTAATGCAGCTGCACTCGGGCCTGAACGCGGGCCCTTATTGAAGATCAGCTGGGGCCACTAATGTACAGCTTCCGAGCTGGTCGAGCTCCAGATGACCACCATTACTGTTGAAATGCTAAGTGCCAGTAGATACAGTCCATAGTTCTCAATATGCATGCATTTCCTGGAATGGTGTCATTCGTGATTTTGTTCATAAAACCTGCTATGCATAAAGCACTCATAGGTTATCTTATTTCATAGTCACATTAGTTCCAAATGTCTATTTAGTAACGATTAATGGTCGATTTAATGTTAAATGTGTGGAGTTGGCCAGTGTAATTATGGGATATTGTGATGATATGACATGTACTGCATTGCAAAATCCTTTTACAAGTAGCCTGTTAAAATTCAAGAGTGGGAAATGCAGCAATATATTATAAACATGCAAGTGAACATAAGACACGAATAATTAAAGAGGCAGCCGATAATAAAAAGCTAAAAATAGGTAATTTGTAGTGTAGCCTATTTCTTTATTCTTCCAGAATGACTTGTACTTAAACTTAACAGATCTCAATGGGACAGAGCAGTATCTGAACTTGTGAAAAACAGCGTAAAGCAATCTTTGAGTGTGCAAGTAAATTAATCTTCATCCAATTTATTTAGGCTACTATTTGTCTATTGATAACCCAATAATGTTTTCATCTGTCATGGTGCTCCGACGCCATCAGCTTTTATTGATGACGTTTGACTTGGGAGATGATAGCCTTGTAAGACAATGCATATGTCTTGATACCCTGCCTTGATATCTTAATAACTGCTTATAGCTACTCCTGCAGATGTTTGGGTTCAGAACTGGTAGGCTAGTGCAGCACAGTTCGCTGTTGCCATTTAAATTGGGTTAAATTTAGAAACGGCTTGCTTCAGTATATGTTGTTATTAAGGGCACGCTTTCTCTGCTCTGTATTGGGGCCCGTTGTTGGCTGGTTTCGCCATTGCCCTTACACCTCTTCTGGTAATTGTCCCTTCTCATTGAACAATTCCAAACGAGAGACAATAGGATTATTCCTCATGGAGAACTCTTAAAACACATTTTAAGAGATCAAAACAAATACAAACAAATGTGAGGCAATTCATTTATTCCTCACCAAAGCACCTGTACGTTTTTCCAAACAAATACTAAGGATACTAAGGATACTAAGGATATTTGTAATAAAATAAAAAAACATAAAATTAAATAAATACAAAATAAGTATCATACGAATAAGGTGATGTTTATTAGTGTGTAGTCAATGTTTTGGTCAACTTATTAGTTTAGTTAATGTTTGCTTATTCTCTTATTTCCTCAGAGCCTTTGTGCCACAGAGTTTGGCTGTTATGCATCTTCCTGCAGAAATCGGTGAGTTCCACGTTTGTGCTCGAGGGCTGTTTACCCTCTGAGAAACTCAGGTCAGAGCATGGCTGCAGGTCAGATAGGTCTGGTGTGTTTGTCTTTTGTTCTGGCCCCCTGAGTTGCCCTGCCAGTCCTCGAGCAAGATGTCTGTCTGACCCCTATTTTGCTCCTTGTAATACACTTGTAATTAGGCTACAATACGCAGGTCGTGTTGGGTAGCATCTGCTAAATGACCTGCAGTATTGGTAGTTTGTAACACTTGATTTGTTCTACACCGTATCCCTCACCTCACAGAATCAATGTGGACAATTCTTTATCTGTATTTCTGATCATTTTAGGCCAATTGAATAATGCGTTAGTCCTTCTGAAAGTGACATCATTGTGACACGTTATCCTTGAAGCCCAGTGAACATTAATCAAAGTATCCATTAAATGCAGAACATGGAGAAAGTATGAACATTTGTTTTACCACAAGGGGGCAGTGTTTAACAAGTTTACATCACATTTAGTCGATAAAAAGCTTTTTCCCTTTTGACTTGTCAACTATGCGTCTTCTCCAGGTGACTACACAGACTTCTACTCATCCAAGGACCATGCCACCAATGTGGGAGTCATGTTCAGGGGCAAGGAAAACGCCCTGATGCCCAACTGGTAGGTTCCCCTCAAACCTTGCAACTTATAGGAGTTCCCCCATGGGCCACGATTTGGCTAAGATTACAAATTAAGGCAACAACATTAAAATTAGATAGAACATAATAATAATATTTTTTCAAAATAGTTGTACAAAATGTGATTCATCTGGATACAAATTGTCTAGCTAGGTAGTCTGCAATGTGATTGGTAGAGACTCTGTGAGCACGGAGGGGGCTGTCTGGTCTCACACCTGCCCCCCCCCCCCCCATCCTTCCCAGGCTGAGGCTACCGGTGGGGTACCATGGCAGGGCGTCGTCGGTGGTGGTGTCTGGGACCCCCATACGCAGACCCTCGGGGCAGATGAGGCCTGACCCAGGTAAGTCATGAATAGGACCCCCAGCACCTCCTTGCACCCATCACACCCTTGTGCAGGGGTCTGCAACCTTTTGCTCAGGAGCCCCTCTACAGTGACTCCCTGTAGCCTCTTTCTGTTTTCCAGTCACCAGAAATGGACATTTAAGTGCTTTATTTTAACAATATCTTTGCAGGGGAGCATGCACCCGCACCCCCGCTAACATTTCACTGTGCCCGCAGTTCAATAACACTCCTAAGCCCTGGGAAGACGGGAATTCATTCTCATTCAAGCCTAATGTCGATAGGCTAACTTAGTACAGTATAATATGTTCTGCGGCTCCAGACAAATAAATCTAATATGCTTTGGGCACAAATGTCTCTTTTGATAGTAAAGGTTGCAGACCCCTGCTCTAGCTGCACCCCAACCCCTGCCAGACAGAAACAAAGGGGTGGCCAACCTTTTGGTGAGTCGGCCACTCTGACCAATTGCCTACCTTGACCCTTGACCCCTCCCCTTTCCCCGTTGTCTTCTTTGGTCTTTTCAGCCAAGCCTCCTGTGTTTGGGCCGTCAAAGCAGTTGGACATTGAGCTGGAAATGGTGATTACAGAGTTTACTTAAGCTATTCTCTTGCGATTACGCTGACACATTGGGGGCTACCTGCCAGCAGTGTTTGTACTGTCTGAATAGATGTTGGAATAATGAACTGAAATGCTGTTGGTGCCCCCAAAATGACCCACCAGTGTGTCACCGGTATCTTTTTCCAGACATGCAGTGATATCACTCTATAGTTAAATATGATGTAATACCACGTACATTGTAGTTTTGTTTTGTACACCTTGTGTTTACTCACTCCATATATATAAATTGTTGATGTGTGTTATGGTATTTTAATCTTAGACATTTTTGTACGTGTAAGACATTTTAAGGTAGCGGTTTACGCAGTCTGAGTATTGAAGCCATGCTTGTGTTCTCTCAGGCTTTCTTTGTAGGAGGGGGAAACCGCCTAGGAGAGCCCATCCCGATCGAGAGGGCCCACGAACACATATTTGGCATGGTGCTGATGAACGACTGGAGTGGTAAGGCCGTAAGGGTAAACCAGCGTGCACTCAAATTAGTATATATTCTTTATACAGTGTGTGTGTATATATACAATATATACATACAGTATATATACAGTATGAACTAAGTTTATAGATCACTTTTCACTTGTCATTGTTACAAAGTGCTTTCACAAGGGCAAAAACAGTAAACCCCACGTGAAACAGATAAATTAAGATAAAAAAACAAGAAAACGTCAAAATACCATTTTTAATTAAGAAGAAATGTAATAAACAAAAATCCGGAGAGGCTCTCCTATAAAAGAATGTTTTAAGAATGAACTCGAGTTCTCTGACTCGACCGACCTGATTTCATCTGGCAGGCTGGCAGGCCTCAGGTCCCTGACAGCAAACCCTCTGTCCCCTAGTAATGTTCAAACAGCTTTTTCCGTTTGCTTTGATTTCACGGTGAACATGTGGCGAGCACGAACAAACGCTCTGAGGAGGTTGTTCTTGGCAAAGCGCATGGATTCATGACTGAGTGGTACAGTTTGGAAGGTTTACACAAAATGTCCACATTTAAATATCGAAAAGATAACACGTTTGCCTCAGTTTGCCAACTTTGAATACACCTCTGGAGTCTTATTAGCTGGGCCTATTGCGTTTTGTATGGTTGATTACGTGGTTATAGGTATAACTGTTCTATTTAGAATATTGTTTGCTTATAATTGCTGGTATATGACCTGTCTAACTACTGACAAATGTACTACATGTAGGTCGCTTTGGGTAAAAGTCGTAAAATGCCGCTCCACATTTTGACATGTTGGTTGTTGTTGTGGAAATTCGAAGGTAGTCAAGGTAAATATTCCCTTTTTGTCAAGGAATGATTTGGCCTTGATCTGCCTCCTACTGGATATATTTTAAATTCTCCAAGCACACGCAAGGTACGCAGGCAAGTATACAGCTCTAGGGTTGAAGTAATTTTAGGGCAATAAAGATATTCAGAATGGTGTTTTTGTGTTTTATTTCAAGTAATGTTAACATATAGGCCTTCTTGGCAGAACAGCTGTTTGCAGAGTTTGCGTGATGATGCTCGCATGATATTGTCAAACACCTGAACAGAAGAGATGTGTTCAAATTCACCTGAGCCGAACATTTGAGGTAAACACATTTTCGTCAAACATTCAAATCTGAATTAGATTAAAATCCATCCATCCATGTGACACTACCTTCTCAGCACATTTGTGCGTGCAAACATTTGCAGTGAACTCATAAGTAAGAAGAGAGATATTGAACATGTTCGTTTGGAATCTGTTTGCCAATTTGAACGCACCTCAGCTCACAACAGTGTTATTCCATGTCGTGATACCTCTTATCACAACAGTGTTATTCCATGTCAGAACAGTGATAGCTCTTATCACAACAGTGTTATTCCATGT
>JAODOY010000909.1:0-13302 GCA_025399855.1 Forbesichthys papilliferus | reverse complement strand
AGTTATCCAATTAATCGAAAAAATATTCGATTAATCAACCAAAAAAAGAATCGTTTGGTACAGCACTAGTCTCATGCATTCTGTACTGCTTTCAAATTATCCTGGAAAAAGAAATTCAGGAACCAGGTAATGCAAAATCTAACATTAGGGATAATACCAAGTCAGAAAATAATTATATTTAATTTTTAGTGGTGCTTATTAAAAAAGGCAATTTGGGTGTGCTTCAGCACCAATAAAATGGGTTTACCGCCAATGTTAACAACCTAATCATATTAGCTAGACTATTAGCCTACCAACTCTAGCAGGTTAAACTTTAGAAAAATTAAAATGATGCGGACTGTAACTTGTCTTGGTTCCACACCATCTAGGCCTGTTTGTTCTGTCTTTTACATTTGACAGCAAAGCTTGGAGTGCTCGGCTTATTATTTTTTTTTATTTGGATAAGAAACTAAAAAAACAAAAATAAAAAAAATCTCTCAGATACCACCTTGCATTTGAGTCGACTACTCTTGGGCCAATAAGATCTCAGAATCTCAAGGATCAGTCCCACTTAATGTGGGACTAAAACTTGTCTGGTCTCGGATTTGCCCTGCCTTGGTCTCGAAACACTTGTGAAGACTTGGTCTGGGATTAGGCGGTCTCGACTACAACACTGGTGTGCTGAAAAATACTGCGGTACTTCTACACAGTCCTGGCTGGCTCTGTATAGGAACACTAAGTAGTGCAGACTGCACAACCACATCCTAGCTTTCGCAATGCATTTCCAATGTGTGGGGTGGGGCTTCTGAGGATGCGCCATATGGAATTTAAGGGAAGTGTTTTTGTTCGAGTGTTATATAATTACTTACTATGCCTTTAAATGCCAATATTGCATTTAACGAAAGAGAGAATAGAGAATAGGAATGGAGAACATGTTATCCAATTTGACCGGTGTCACGTGACAGGCAGTCACTAGTAGCCTATATGAAATGATTTTATAACCGAAAAACTAAAAACGTTTCGTAATGAGACATTTTTGTTGTTTGTGTTGCCATTGTTTAAGTCTCGAACTGCGCAGGTAGTCAGCAGCTGTTGGAAAATGGCGTATGCAAGAGTATCGGGTTTCTTTTGGAGTAGTCCACCTGGCCAAAATCGGGATACGGGTATATCCCGGTTTCTGAAATTGGGATCTGGTGTGTATATGCACAAACACAACATGTAGTTACTTCATATACTAAGCATCCAGCCAATGACCCCCTCCTCCTCACCTGCAAATGTAGCTCATCCTGGTCCTTGGTGCTTTGCTCCAACTTTTCTATCAGAGTCTTAATTTCACTGAGGGTTTCCTTCTGCCGTTTACTTGCTGCCTCTCTCGCTCTACACAGTTTCTCTCTCTTTATGGCCTCCTTATAGAGGCTTTTAAAGTCCTCCATTTCTCCAGTTTTATCTGTTTGGATGCCTTTGGATTCACACGCTCTCTTTACAGTGGCCAGGTAAAGTGTGTCTTCCATTTGACTGAGCTTGTAGGTTAGTGTTTGGACCTGCAATTTGAGAGAGTCTCTCTCCTGGGCTGTAGATTGCAGGAGCTCACAGAGCTCATGTCCATTCCCATGGTGCTGACTCTGCTCTGGGCTCTCCTGTTCCTCCTTCACTTTGACTCCCTCTGTTTCAGTGGCCATGTCAATCTGGTTTTGAACAGTGGGAGCACATACTGTATGATAGCTAACATATGTGGCCTCTGCTGAGCTTGTTTGTACAGCACTGGTCTCTAGTGTATTATCTGCAGCATGGCCAAAAGCGGCATTGCTTATTTCTGCCTCTATCTTAACCTTAGTTATGTCAATTTTTGGCCTTCTGGGGACTGGAGTGCTGGTGGAGTCCAAGGTGATAATGTCATCATCGTCTGTGATATCTGTGTCATCTTCATACTTAACAAGGGGGTTGACTGCTGCTGATGTGGAACTCTCTTGGCTCACTTCAAAAGTCTTCCTTGCTCTTTTAGACAGTGCTGCTATTATGAGACTATTACACTGTGGTCTCTTTCCACTGAAATATACAGTTCAAACATTAATATTAGGACTTCTGTTAAAGATTCAGCTCTGTGCCTTCCCACCTCCGTATTGTTAAAATGCTGATCATTAAACAATACTCGAACGTGTATTTATATAGAATTATTATCACATTAGTCTCTGCGATCTGCACAGTGCCCATATTTTCTTCTTACTACTACTTTCCTAGTCGTTTAAATGTAAATTTAGACTAGTCGACTAGTCTAAAAGTAAGAAAACAGTCTAAAATTGTCACGGTCTATGTCTATATGTGCATGTCGGTCTCTTCCTACGGTAGGCTACTGTACCTACACTCAGCAGCTGCTATGTCCGAGTGGGGATCACTACAGGTAGGCTTTCCTCTCTCATCATTTTCCTTATAGCCTATATCTAAAATTATTATTACATTATATGATCATCTTCGTAAAATGACAAAAGCAGAGTACAAACTGAACTACCTATCGTACCCACTAGCAGCGGGCCAAGTGCGTTAGGTAAATCTCACTTTATATTGATTTTGAAAGACTGTATTGTTCCGTAATACTGCTGTATAATCGGTTGTCTAATAAAAAAAAAAAAGAGTGCTTTGTTGTTACAATAGATCCATAGATTAGCCAACAACAATCTTTTCAAGATAATTGTCGTCAGGTAAACTGTGTGTCCCTGCAGTTTCGCCACTCTGAAAGTGTTGAATCCAATTCGCTCCCAATTTGCAGCGTCAACACTGTTTCGAGTGCAGATAGGAAGAGACTGGCTGACTGACCGACCGACTGACCGACCTAGTGAACAGGAAAAAGTACCTACTACTTTTTAAAAAAGTTTAACCGACTATTATTTCTGGTGCCGGCTAGCGATGCCGAAACCAGAAAAGGAAGCCTGTCTCTTGTCAGGCACTCCTGGGAGAAGCTAAGAAATCATGTGGGTGTGGGGTGGGAGGCAGGTAAAGGGGTGTCTTCAGTTTTTGCAAACTGACATGCATGGTTTATGGCTTTAAAGTATGATAATACAGTATAATCTATTATCGCATTATCAGAACATTCAGAAATTATTGATATGAAATAAAGCCTTTTACTTTTCATTCTGGATTTAAAATGCAAGCTTCAAGCAACATATTATATATAGTGTTAAGTGTTTAACAAAAATTGAATATTGGAACTGAAATTGAAACAGAAAATCATAAACAGCCTGAAATGTAGGCCTATGCTTACCTTGCAGGTGTTGATTTTAGACTGCATACTTTAGAGATTATTGGAGTGCTGCCACTGCTGCAGTCTAGGAAAATAAACATTAAGTCAAAACAAATTAACAACACTACAATGCTACAAATATTAAAAACCAAATGCTATGTTGAAAAACAGCATTTTGCCTCACAGAGGCATTTATCCCAGCCAGTCTCTTCAATTTCTTGTTTAACACTAATTAACTATCCTGTTGTGACCAAATAAAAACAATGCCTACAAAAAACAAACAGGACTTTCCTGGCATACACACAAATACTTTTGACTGACTTTTTCTGACAAATCTAAATTTCCATGCTAAATACCTATGCTGGACAGCCAGCACGGCAACAATATATGTTCCCAACATGTTAACATTCAGACCAATAGTTTAAAGATTTGTTGAGACATCAACGTATGTCCAGTCAGGCCCAGATTGGGTAATCGGGCCGGTCAGTTTTTTTTGCCCGAAAGTGCAGAGTTCATGGTACTGGGTTGAAAAAGGGACATTATCCTTCTGACTGCCAGAGCTCACAACAGCCAACTTTTTATTTTAAATTTTCTCGCAGCCCAGGTACGTACTCACAGAGTGCAGCCTGCAGGTTAATAATGACGTAAATATATTTTTACTTCGCCGACAGTGAGGAAAATTATTAATAATAATAATCGTCAGTCATTGGTGCTTGTTGTTGATGAAGGATCCGAGCAACAAAGTAACAAAATTGATAATAGAAAGCGCAAAGGTGGTGCTGAAAATTCAAGAACAATGAAAGAAAGCTATAGAGTAACAGTGTGGCTCCAGTCCGGAAGTAAATTTCCCATTAATTATCTACATTGACTTTTTGCAAAATCAGTCTATAAAATGTTTTATGCTTGGAACCAAGCCAAACAGCTATACGGTTGTGAATCAATGGTATATGCTCAGGTAGAAGCCACAAGTTCGTATGATATCAACCTTATTTTAAGATAAACATGATTTATTCGCGATATCACGGTTAACTACTGCAGTACCCACAATCCTAAAGTGTAAAATCGACGTCTCTGACTGGTGGAACTGACTATCCTCGAGATACCATCCTAATTTCACAAACTGGCTTTAGCGCTACAGAGCTGTTCGGAACTCGGGAGATCGGTGCTCTTTGTTACCATGGAAATGTTTCAAACCCCACGGAGTCAAATCAGCTAGTGAGTAATGCTAGCGCTAAAAAGTATGATTGTTTACGTTAAACGTATAAATAATATGAATAAAAGATGATGAGACAGAGGGTAAGATACTGACCGAACGTTAAGATAGTTAGGAGCAGTGCAAGATGCAAGCGTCCTTGCAAAACAACATGGTCTGCAAACCACCATTCATGTATTAAACATTTTCTTGTGGCTCTTGGGCGGGAGCTAGGGCTGCACGATTAATTGAATATCGATCTCGATTACGATTTTGGCTTCAACAATTAAATTAACATGATTGACTGTGATTTTGATGTTTAAAATATGTGTTCTGCTCATAGACAACTCTGCTATGTATCAAATCAAGCGCTTCCTAGTCACCGGCCAATAGCAGCCGATTTGGCTGCGCGCGCGCCCTCCAAAAACGGCATGTGGATTTACAAAACCTTCCTGGATGTTGCGAGGCAGCAGTAGAAAAGTTATAGAAAGACAGCAGACCATGAAAACGAAAAAAATAAATGTCAGCAGCAGAAGGCGAAGAGCTTGTCCCTCGAAAGGGATCATCGTCTGTTTGGAAATATTTTGGATTTAGGGCAAGTGATGTTAAGCAAGAACAAGTTGTATGCAAAGAGTGCTTTCTAATTGTGTCTGCGCCAGACAGCAACACAACTAACTTGTTCAACCACCTGAAAAAACATCACAAATTGCAGTACGATGAATGCATGAAGGTGAAGGTGAACAATAACGTCACAAATGTTAACTTACTGAATCCCCGTGTTTTGATAGCGTCATCTCAGACATCCATAACAGCTACGTTATACAGCGCACTACCGTAGCCATCCAACTCCCAAAGACAGACTGAAATAACAGATGCAATCACATTCCATTTGGCCAAAGATACATGTCCAATAAACACAGTGAGCAATGAAGGCTTCCGAATAATGGTCAACACACAAAAGATATGTGATCCCCTCATGCAATTTTTTCTCTAAAGTGGCATTACCTGCACTTTATGCAAAACGTTGAGGGGAAATAGAGAAGGATGTTGCAGCTGTCGAGCACTTTGCAACTACCACTGACTTATGGTCAAGTAGAACAATGGAGCCGTGCATGAGCCTGACAATACATTACATCGACAGTGATTTTACAATGAAGAGTATATGCTTGCAGAAGTCATCCAAAAGACCAGACAGGAGAGTCAATTGCCCAGGAATTGAGGAAAGCAATGGCCTCTTGAAGCTTGCAGGAGAGACTTGTCTGCATTACAACTGACAACGGATCAAATGTTGAAAGCAGCTTCTCTGAATAAATGGACATGGCTCCAGTGCTTTCGCCACAGGCTCCTACTAGCAATAGGTGAGATTTCTAATAAATAAATAAAAATGTGTAATTGTAAGTCATTTTAATATTTTGTGTAATGATTAACTGTTGTCTGAGTTAATTGTGTTAATAATTGTATAAAGAAACTGTTTATTTCATGAATCTCGTGTTCTTTTATAGAGAATGCAATGAGAAATGCTCACATTAACCGTGCAGTGGGCCTCTGCAAAAATCTGGTGAGCAGCTTTTCCTACTGCTGGAGGCGTAAAAAGGAGCTAGCAAAGGCATAAAGGGAGTTGAAGCATCAAAGAATGCAACCACACACACACACACACACACACACAAGGTGGGGAACAAGGCAGGCCATGATAGAAAGAGTCCTGGAGCAGCAGAAGGCCATTGCTCATGTCTTGTCCACTGACAGAAAGACCTGACACTTCATCCCCACATGGCAGGACACTGATGTTCTGGAGGCCATCAACAAATCCCTCTGCCCTCTGACTTAGTTTACTGATGCGCTTTCTAGTGAAAAATATGCCAGTGTGTCCTTTGTCAAACAGTCCTCCATCTTTTCAGTTCCTCTATCCTAAAAGTGAAGAATGATGATCCAGACCTAACAAGCACCATCAAGACCAAAATCCTGAACTACCTGGATGAAAAATACAGTGACCATCTGACACAAGAACTGCTTGACGTGGCCTCTGCTCTTGACCCACGGTTTAAGCTCAGATATGTATGTGAGGATAATGTTGCACCAATCAAAGCCAGGGTTACTTCTGAGATGGCGGAGACTGAGCCTGCAGACATGATGGTAGGTATTAATTATTATTTTGTCAGATACAGAAATTATTATGAATTCAATTAAGTATAATAAAATGTGATGTAGTATGCTGTCATTTAATTTCTGTATGAATGTTATGTTTCATTTAATTATATATTTTTTTAACCATACTGTTTTCCAGGAGATGGGCCTAAATGATCCCCATGTTGAGACTGCTGAGGATGCACCTACTTCAAATAAAAATAAGACCTTGGGGAGCTTTTTCAAGACCACTGAGGGAACCACAGCAAGATCCTCTCCCCACCACAAACAACTATAGCCTCTGAGCTACAGTCCTACCCACAGTTAAACAACCTTGACAGTGAGATGGACCCACTGGACTGGTGGAGAGAATACCAGAGATTCTATCCACGACTCTCCAAACTGAAAAAAAAGTACTTGTGCATTCAGCTACAAGTTCCCCTTCAGAGAGGGTTTTTAGCACTGGGAAAAATGTGGTGACCTGCCTTCGATCATCTCTAAAACCAGAAAATGTTGACAGGCTAATGTTTCTTTGAAAAAAACCTGTAAACTGTTGTTTTTTTCTATAGGCATGAATTGTTTTCAATTGGTTGTATTCTTTGATGGCATATTTATTTTTAGGTGGCCTATATTTTATGCTCAATTTTATTATTTTGCTTCACTGATGCACTTTAAGGACCAGTATTATTTTGAAGTTAATATTTGTACATTAACAGGAATGTAGCACAAGATGGAAGTGATTTCCGTAGTCTGTTTATAATGTGTGCAATAAAAATACATTGTTCATAAAATCAATGAATAATTGTGATAAATAATCGTGATCTCAATTGATCAAAATAATCGTGATCTCAATTGATCAAAAATAATCGTGATCTCAATATTGATTAAAATAATCGTGATTAGCATTTTGGCCATAATCGTGCAGCCCTAGCAGGAGCCTCTAGTCGTTTGCTGCTAACAGTGAAGAGCCAGGCCAACACACCAGAATGGGAAAGTAGTTTTTCTAAGAGTGAATACAAGAATTAGAATAATAAATATTAATAAAGATTATGTGATTATGTAGTACTGAATAATCTGGTATCATTCATTATCTCAGGGCATTTTTCATTCAGGTGTAGCTTATGTGACGGAAATCGTCCGTCCCCCGATCTCCCACGCAGAGCGGACGCTCCTACAAGGCAGGCCAAAAACCCATGGGCCCTGGCCTGCGCCGACCCAGTTACATGCAAGATGCAGGTACCAGTGTGTGAATAAGCAAACGTGATCACATTATTTACAATATATTTTCTATTCTCAAGTGTTACTAGTGACCCATTATGTTTTATCCAAAGATAGTAGTAAATATATACAAAGCACACACTTGAAAGGGAATGAATAAAGTATTAAATTAGCCTGCATATTTGCCATTTGGAAATGTTAATTGTGTCAAACAAAACGTGCTTTCTATGTAAAATAGTACAATGAATTACAGGCTGTAGTGGGTGGTGCACTATTGCAGACTTATACTGACGTTTTATTTACATTATTTTAATATATAGTCAGTCATGAAGTGGGCCGGTCTAAGGCATGAAACTCCAGGGCTAAATAAGTCCCACTCTGGCCATGTCCAGAAATGTTTAGATAAATTGCAACAACAATGTAAACATGCTGGAAACATGTTGCATGATAATTGATTTTACTTCAATTATCAAGTTTCCTGACTTTCCATGTCTGGAATAGACTTTCTAAAAATCCAGGATATTCCACTAGCAGTGGAAAACAACGATACATTAACATTAACAGCAACCGGTGGTGAATACTCACCCACAGTCTATGTTATTATAGTTATAATTCACACGGTTATGTTTAGACAGGTTTTGCCATTGTTATGTGTACAAGTATTATCACATTTCCCAGGCATGGATAGCGGTTCGAGTTTGAGCTTTCTGGTGGCAAGTTGTGGTCTGGTGTAGTTAGCGCAAAAACAAATAAACTAAGAGAGTTGACACTAACATTCGTCTCCTGAATATATCGACTCCTATAAACCTAACATTAGCCTACAATTTGCACTTACCAACACGTCGGGTCGGGATCACATTACCCTTGGAAAGTTTATCGTCGAGCGACTCCTCCTGAACAGGGACATCCACTCCTAGACGAGCGGTACACTGTTTAAGTACCGACGATGGTCTCGGAATGAGTGGTACATGGAAAGTATTCCAGTAGAAACGGCTGGGGACAGCACCAAACTTCAGACTAGAACCGCCCACGTTGTAGTCAGCAGACGCAAAGTGTTGACTGCAGACGAAGGTAACCCCTCTACGAATTACAAAAGTCGGCCCTTCGGTCCTCCTAATTGCTTTTATCCATTTACTCCTTAGCTGTACATCTGGTGGGAATTCATGAAATTGAAGGTACGGTTGGTTTTGTTTTAAATTTCTGCATTGAGGTACACTACAGCAACTCGTGTTCATTGACTGAGCCATTATCGTTTACTCGTGGGAGGTGTTAACCCAGATGTAACCCTGCTGCGACGCCAGTCCCGAAAGCAAAACAGTGCAGAATATTTCCGCCAGACTATTTTCCGTTTTTCTGTCGATCTGCCCTACCTGGTCAGATTCAGATTCGTATTCCGTAGTAATGGACGGAAGAGGCGGTGGCTTGCTTCTCTTCCGGGCATGGTGGCCAACGTCGGTACTGCAGCCTCTCCTGCCCAAAAAGCGCATTTCCAATTGAAACACGCGCCTATAAAACGGTTATTAACGTTGTTTTAACGTCACACTCATACATAAACGATTCGTTATATTACGAATAATGTGACTGAGTTAGATTTTTTATAAAAAAACATTGAGTTCAGGAAAGCTCATTGTTTTTGCGTGACGTCACCACAGGGGACAAGCAAACCAGAGCCATTGAAGTAAACAGTTTACAAACTACGCGCATGTTTCAGGGACCTGCGGTGAGGTATAACTATAATAAAGGGCATGTAGCAAAAAAGCAGGCAGCAAAAGAATGCCGTGTATGAGGGGTGCAAGTAACAAAAATGAACTGATAAAATGTTTGTGATATAAATGAATGTGAATTAAAAAATTACTTAAATTATCAAGTGATTTTATCATTTTATATCTACAATTTTTACAATTAACAAATTCAATTTATCGTTTACAGTATGCAATTTCTTGTTGCTTTCATTCATCGTTTGCAGCCAGAGGGTGCAGGGTCTGACTCTAGGCTTGAAGCAGCCATGACGTGTGCCGATGGGTGGTACTAGAGCCTATAGGACACACTGCAATAAACACCCTATTCATAAATTAATTAGCAGTTTAACTGCTCCGCAAAAATATTTTTAGGTCCTGCACTTAGTTCATATAGTGCTTAGTAATATTCTCTTGGTGCTTATGTAAATATATTTTTTCTAACAATGGCAATAAAGCCAGTTTGGACGATTGTTTGTTATGAAGTAATAATCATGCGTCATAGTCCAACACTCGTGTCTGAGCTGCGCGTACATTTTTCTTGCACAACAAGCGGCTATTTGCGGGCCCAACATAGATCCTACTCTTAGTGTAAATGCTAAATATTAAAACAAAACATGCCTACAAAAATAACAGTACAGTGTGGTCCAGATAACCGGAAACCAATTAATCAAATGAATGTCTTAAAAAAATGAGGGCTACAAAACACGATAATGAAAATACATTAAATAATAATAGTCTGATTCAGTTGATATGTTATTTTCATGGTTATTAGGTGCAGCAAAATGCTCTCACAGTACGGCAGTAGGCTACCTTCTCTACGACCACCTTGGTATAAGTGAACGCAAAACATTGACGTTTAGCTTGTTTAGATATTGTTCAAAAGCACAATTGCATACACACTAGATGATCCTACCAATTATTATTATTATTATTATTATTATTATTATTATGATATTACTTACTTTGCAAGTCATGCAGACAACGGATTAGACACATTCCATAATGTGCAGCGATGAACCATTCTATGTCATGTTTCGTAGACAATGCGCGTCATTGACAGATACCTACGAACGTTTTGTATGACATAAACACGTTAGTGCAAGTACTCCCGGAAGCCATAGAGAATGCATTTAAGAGCCTGCATTTGTTGGATAAAGTTGGAAAATCCCCTCCTTTCTCCCTTTGGCAGTGCGTCGCCCAATCGCCCTAATGAACAAACAGTCCTTGGTGGAGAACGAGATTTGGTTAAAGTCCCTCCTTCTCCTCCTCTGGCAGAGCTTGTAGCAGTTGAAGGTTGCAAGTAGTGCGTTAGTGCCACATGTGCCACGTTCTAAATATTGAGGGGGACACATCCCCTGCACTCCCCCAAACTACACCTATGTCATAACCTATTAGTTTGTCAGCTATGTCAAATCGACAGCAGCCATGCCATTATCTCTTAAGATAACAAGTTCATTATTTAATTATCACCAGAAAAGCAGCTTCTTTTTCCGGGAGTCAATTTATAAGGAGAAAACGACTTTGTTTTCTCGAGATCACAGGATATTTATGGGGAACTTGAAAATGTGTGACTGGTTCATTTGACCACACTTGAATACACTTAAATACTCAAACTAGCTGACTACTGCAGCAATAAATTCATCTGCAGCTTGTGTACCACTACCTATAACAGGCAAAGATGAGTGTGGAACTGTCATGGAAAAACACAATTGCAATTACTGCCTTCTTCTACTTCATGTGTAATGGCAGATCGCAACCAATTGAAAAGGTGCATATAATGCCACCTACTGTACCGGAGTGTGAGGCCGGTAAATGGCCTCCCTGCCCTAAACTCTAGCCCCTAAACCTGTATCATTAATAGCCCGTAACAGAGCAACCCTCCTTCACCACACCCACCTAAAAAAAAAACCCTCCCAAACCCCACTGCCTCCCCTCCTTCCTAACCAGCTGATACCTTTCCCTGGCCACGTCATACCTCTCACAATACAACAATACATGTTCCACAGTCTTGTCCATTCCACACCATGCACACAAACCACTCACATGCTTCCTCATTACCTTCAGTGTTGCATTGAGCCCAGTATGACAAAACTATAGCCTACACCACACTACTTCATCCCTCCTACTGTCCTGCTTCACCGCCCCTCTACCTTAATCGTGACCTGCTTAGTACCCTCATAGTACCCTCTCCTGTAACACATCCCAGTGAATAATTTCTGCCCGACTTAGACATACAGTAGTTACGATGCGTTGATCAATGTTCTCCACAATACAGTGAGCATTCTAGTCTAGTTTACCAAATGAATGCTGGCATTGATAACAAAATAATTATCAAGTTATCGCCTGCCCCAACTTACTTTTCCAGACATTTATATTTATCTTGTACATAATCCATCCCCATAAACCAGAGATAGCCTGAAGGCTTTCAAGAGTACACATGCCTATCAATACGCCGTTTCAGGTGAACACTAATATATGGCATCTGGAGACAAAACAAGTATTCTTGATAACAGGACATTTAAGTAATTTGAGTTCATGTAGTTAACGGTTATAAATAGTTATGAATCATTATTTTGTTGGTGGGTATGTTTAGAGTGATAGTAATGTTAGCAAGTTGTTAGGCTAGCTCTACTAACAGTACCGGTAGGCTATGTAGATGTTTTGTTTACAAGCGCACATTTGAATGTAGATCATGATAGAAATTATATCCATTTTCACTTAACAAGTCAGTCATTCCCAGACTCTGAACACAAAAGCAACATATCCATGGATAGTGGTGTAGGAGGAAGAGACAGTGGTGATGGCTCATTGCACATGTATGGCAGGGTTGGGAGAAGTGTGTTCCCATGCTGCAGCATTGATGTTCAGTTTTGTCTGCTGTTGACAAGAGAGAAGGAGAGACATGCACCGAGAAGCCAAGTTTATGGACAAAGCAAAGAACAAAAAAAGTGATTTATGATGAGTTATCTAACATCTTTGCTAAGCAAGTGCAAGCTGAAACTCCAGACCATTTGCAGCACATAAAACCCATCTGCTGATGAGTTCTATTTCTTTTGTGAACAACTCCACCAAAATCAAGAGCAAGAGGCAAAGCCCAAGAAAAGTGCGGCCCTGTCAGTAATCGACGGCCACTCCCTCAAGTACATGCCCACTGTACAAATGGATCTGCCAACACCTCTGACCACTCTGTATTCAAGAATCAGACTTGAAATGGATTTGCCCACACTGCTGGAGGAGAGTGCCAAGAACTTTGAGGAGCTGCATCTCAGATCAGGTAAGAAATAAGAATGACCCTCATCAAAATAAGTGCAAATCATTAAATCCCAATATACTGTATTTACTGTACACAAACATCACAATTCATTAAGAATATCTTAATTCCTTTGTGATAATTACAGCTGTTTTGATCAGAGTTCAATTATTTGTTTGTGTGTGTTAGTTGAGAAGACAGGGGAACAGAGAAAGTCAAGAGTATGGTTTGATCAGAGAGCAGGAAGAGTTACTGCATCATCATTCCATGAGGCAGCAAGGACAGTGAAATCTTCATCTTTGAAGATAATTTGCTATCCTCGCGCCTCAGTTTTCCACTGAAGCGTCCAGGTATTGTGTGTGTGTATATACACTACCGTTCAAACGTTTGGGGTCACCCAGACAATTTCATGTTTTCTATGAAAACGCACACATTCTTTCCTCAAATGAGTTGCAAAATGAATGGAAAATATAGTCAAGACATTGACAAGGTTAGAAATAATGATTTTTATTTGAAATAATTTTGTCCTTCAAACTTTGCTTTCGTCAAAGAATCCTCCATTTGC
>JAODOY010000908.1:0-13303 GCA_025399855.1 Forbesichthys papilliferus | reverse complement strand
GGGGGGGGGGGGGTGCACAATTGTACAAAGTAAGCATGTGTGAAAACGGCTGAGGTAGGGGTTAACATGGCAGGACACCCACATGGGAGTCAATTGTTGCAAGCACATGCAATGTGTATCCCCCATGAATCATGTCTTTTTCATTTCATGAATCAATATAAGAACTGCAATTACGGCTGTATCAGTGTCACCTCAATATGTGCACGGTGCAACACACACACACACACACACACACATGCATGCATACATTCACACAGAATAATGCACACAAACACTCGCTGGGTAATAAATAAATGTCCATCACTAATTGCCATTGTAAAAGGATCTCTATAAAAGCAAGGGGTAAAGACTCACACACACACACACACAAATGCAGAGATCTGTGCTGGTGCAACAGGGATAGCCACACGATACGGGTAGTTTAAAGGGCCTATACAAGGTGTTCTATGGCTGTGCCAAGTACGTATAACCAGGCTTGCAATTTGCCCGATCGATGCGGTAGGTCACAGGACACCCCTATCAATAATTAACATGGATGGTGCCGGGCTAGTGAAATTACCCTACACAAGCCCCTGTCCAACAGCTTGGTCAGACACTGTTTGATGAGTCAAATTAAAGTTGGGTGCAGGAATCTCTAATCATTCTTCATAACTGCCCCATGTCCACACCATTAGGAAGAACCACACCCATTGGCCATGGACCCTTCACCAGAGTGTGATTGACAGGCAATCTGATCAGGAGGCCGAAATGTTGCCATGTGCAGTCCTGTGTCAGATAAACAAGATTTACTTCAAGTGGAATCACTGTTTCTCCATTAAAGCTGTTAATTTCAAACTTATATTCATTGTGAATATGTCGAAAGGATGTTTTTTATGGGACATGTAGACAACATGGACAGCTACAGTATATCCTACATAGACAGACTGGATGTAGCCTCTTACAATTCTGATCCTGAAGAAAAAATGTATAAATAAATAAAAAATGAACTATATGGATTTGAATGCAAAATCACAGGCCAGCCAAACACATTTGTTATGAGGTAATATAATTACGATACTGTGTCTGTTTTACATTTGTAAAAGTTGTAAATCTGAAAAATAACTGCGGGTCGCAGTCGACCTGATACCGCTAGCTAACTGTACGGGTAGCACTATTGGTACCGTTTCGTCCCCTCAGTCGTCCGTCCAAAAGCCATTTTTTTCCAATTTCTCCCATTATTGTTAACACAACGTTAATTAACGCCTTTCAAGACAAGTAGGCACCTTACAAGACAAAGGTGCCCATAAAATCAGTAACCTTCTAAACAGAAGATTGCTGTGTCCAGATGAGCAGTGATCATGTTGAAAATGCCAGTTTTTTAGGTGAGTTATGCTATCAAAGTTGTCTCTGATGTTACGGTCAGCTTAGAGCCATGTGGGTCAGCTATATGAGAGACCATGGGTGTGGCTAACTCACTTCTGGCAAAAGGCAAAAGGGCCATCCATACATGATCAATTGAATGAACTTGATATTAGAGACATGTTTAAACAAGTAGTACACACTGTAAATAGGTGGAACAACAGCCGCTAGTTACAAGACAATTAGGATATCTTCCTGATTCCGAGTTTGGCCCAAATAGGTGTTTCACATATACAGTATAGTACTTAGAGCAGTCCCACGGAAGACCTACAGATACAGACTGGACCACTCTAGTCAAATAAACGTTATTTATATAGCCCTTAATCACATTGCAGTCTCAAAATACTTTACAAGCCCAACTTTCACATAGAAACCAACAACAACCTCAATAACCTGCTCCTAACCCCAGGCAAGGAAAAACATCAATACAAACAAAGTGGGTAAAAAACGAAGTAACCACAGAGGGAGGAATCTAACCTTCTAGGACACTGCCATGCAATAAGTCTCGATAGGGCAACAAGAATGTGCAATTATTGAATGAAATGCATCACATTGTGTAGTACTGTAAATAAGAACTAACATATTGTATGAATTGGAGTTTGTTGTGCTGTGTCTTACAAAGGCTATTGGTACTGTACTTCAGGTTTTGGCTGGCTGAACTGTTAATTAAAGACAGGCTTAAATAATGTGTATAGTTCAAGAAATGCAGGCCAGTGTGCATGTAGCTTTTCACTTTCTCAGGATTTGTCTGTGTGTATAGAATAGACCTCTAGTGAATGACATTTCTACAACTCTCTTCACACATTAATAATGGGACATTTGCAATCATAACTCTTCAATCCCAAATAAAATGATAACATATGTTTTAAATGCAACAGTGGAAGTTTGGGGTGGAAATGTGTGGTTGGCACACATAAGAGAGAAAACCAGGTTTAATCATTCTTGTTTCTAAATGTTTCTAATACCATCCTCCCACTAAATGTACATACAAGAGGGACAGAAGTGCTGTTCTTGTTTATAAATAATTATGAATAATCTAATAATACAATAATGACTATAGGCCTATATATACTGTATATCAGGCAGGGAGCCTGCCTACAAAACAGATTTGAACATTTTACATGAATTCTAAGGTGTATATTTATCATGTGACATGGATGGTATGGTATGATGGGCATATGTGTGTTTCTAGAGGGATGAGGTGTAATGAGAGATTCTATCCAGCAGGATCAAAGCCTATGTTGAGATGTTGACAAATCTTGTCTTCATGTTGTCCCTGAACCCGTAACCTCTGACCTCTGGCAAGTCTGGTAAATGTAAGTCACACGAGGGAGAAAGAAGTCAGAGCTCCTGATAGCTATCCCCCAAAACGTCTGTTCTTATTTATCTCGTGTCTTGCTTTCTTTCACACATACAAACCAACGTTTGCGTTTTCTTTATTTCTCTGCTCAGCCCTCCATCGTTTCAGTCCTACAAGGTCACAATTACTTTACTGCCCCCCCCCAACCCCCTCGGCTCCATTCTTAACCCCACCCACTCTGTCTTTCCCTCTTCTTTCTTTCCATCTTATCATCCTTCCTTCCCTCGATTGAAACAGAGTCCGCTGAACGGAAAATGTTATTGCTTTGACGCTTGGGACATTTAGGGGACTCTTCAATACAGCCACTCGTGCCATTTTACAAAAAATAAAACCAAAGAAAAGTCTGAAAATTATTGGGAGGAACAATAGGATTCTAGGCTGACGTGCACACACATGCACACACACGCACACACACAGTAGCGCTGTCTGCGTGGTGCGCCCCTGTGTCGTATTCGTTGCATTAGCATGCTAATGTATCCTGGAGCCGGGGAGAGCTTCTATTGCCCAACATGTGTTTCTGCCTGCTACAATAGCACTGATGCAGAGCTCCCCTCCATCCAACACCTCGCCTCCTTGTCTGCCTTTCCTCTTTTACCGCCCTTCAGCCTCCTCTCATCTTCTGCGGCCCTCCTCATCAGGGGCCTTTATTATGCAAATGTACCTTGGATCAGATCTCTTAATTAGCCTTTTGAGTGCCAGGGTTCTAGATGTGCCTGTTGATTTGTGCACGCACGCACAAGCACGCACAAACACATACCGGAATAAACCCACGTACGCCTGTTGTCCGCACAATAATTGAATTACGCACACACACACGCACATGCGCACACGTGCACACACACACACACATGTATGTATGTATGTAGAACCACACACTTATTCGCACAGTGCAGTCAGGCTCCTGAAGAGCATCTTTCAGGGTGTCAGAGATAAACAGAGATGAATAGGGGGGCTCTCCAGGGCCATTAGCCTGCAGTTACCATCACAAACACCAATCTGGCTCGCCGTATCTCAGGTGATGGAGCAAGCAGCTCTATTTCTAAAGCTGCTGAAATGGCAGGTTATGAAGCGCTGGCATCTATGGCTTCACATAGCGACTGCAGAGGTTTGAAATTAATCTGGGGACTGTATATTAGGGGTTGGCGGGGGGGTCGGGGGGGGGGGGGGGTCAATTGCAGCAGGGCTTCAAGTCAAGTGGATAATGCACACACCCGTGCACGCTCGTGCACGCTCGTGCACGCCCGCCCCACTCAGAGTCGAACATCTGGGCTTGTGTTTGAAGTTGCCAGGTGCTCGTAGCAACAGCTGCCTGTGCTCCCACCTCTCCCCCGGGATGATACGGTCGCTTGGCAACCTGTCTCTTGTGGTGCTGCCTGTCTGTCTGTCTGCCTGACTGTCTGCCTGTCAAACACACACACACACACACATGTGTGTGTGTTGTAACCATGGCAATGAACAGAAGCCACGCTCCAGATCAAACAGTGTCTAATATATGGTGTGCCAAACTTGCACACACACACACACACACACACTATAGTATTGTAGGGGAGGAGCCAGTGGAGCAGGAACCAATGAGTAAGAGCACCTGAAAACCATGAGCATAGAACCATAGTTGTGTATATAGTAATAAGCTCCTACAGCAGTCATAACAGAAACATCTGGCTTCATTCTCTTCCCCAGGGGACGAGCCTAAGGTTGGGTGTAAAGTCTACCTTAAACCACATGTTGTAACTAGTCTTTGAAACTAGACAAGCAACCTTTTTCTGTTGCACCACTGCTACGTACGTTACATCATAGTTAGTGGCTCCTGAATACAAGTATTGTCGCGCAGAACGACGTTCGCACCATTGACAACTATCAATGTCTGATCTCGGAAGCATCTCGCAGCTCTCCGTACTTTGCATGTTGATGTACTGTACGCCCTACTGAATCTAACCTAATCAGTAATGTGTTATAAGGATGATTGATTCGCTCTAGGCCTATGAGGCTGTAACCTACAGAAAGGTAACTTTCAACATTGTAATCAGTGTGTGTGTAGGCTGCTGCACACTGCATCCTCGTTTCGACGTAGATCTTCCTACTGTTTATTTCGTATATCAGTGTTACACCTAAAGATGAGGAGGTTATTTGTGTGGTGCAACCCAAATGTTTTCAGTACACTATAAACTGGAACGTAGCGTCAGCAGAGCCCTGTGAACATGATGCAATAAGGCAGGAGGGCGTCGAGACACATGAAACCTGCTGTGTTCTAAATGCACTCGTTCACCATATAGGGAATCAGCCATTTAGTCCCAACTGAACTTTTCGTTTGTTAAATAGTGCAGTAGAAAAGCTTGTAGTGTGCACACACACACATTACAGCACACTACTACATGTACACTACATGGATCCATGTATACCATAATGCATTGCGGTGTGCTGTCAAGGTGTTTACAGAAGAAGATGAAGCCGTCAGATTACATTACAACGATAGATAAATGCTCATTTTCATTGATTAAAGTGTTATAATAAAGTAGTAAACTCACCAATGTGTGATTTATATTTCGCATTTAAATCGACTGTTGGTTTGGGGTCTTTTGATGCAAATGTTTGTCGACCGGTAGATCTGTGCAAAGCAGGCACGTATGTTACTGACTAATCTTAGTTTACGA
Source organism: Forbesichthys papilliferus (assembly GCA_025399855.1). NCBI lineage: Eukaryota > Metazoa > Chordata > Actinopteri > Percopsiformes > Amblyopsidae > Forbesichthys > Forbesichthys papilliferus. Next base: position 7,894 of record JAODOY010000908.1, on the reverse strand, counting down.
AAACATTCCTGATTATAAAAATCAGTCTCCTAAATTAGGTGAAAACCCAGAGTAACATGGACAACTAAGCTATTTGTATTTTTAAATGTTTTTACCTGAACTCGGTATGTTACCGTACGGGTGTACATAGACATTTCAGTGTATGCCGACTACCACAAGGCACAACTATTATCTGCTAGGGTAATACTCGTCACTGGCATACAGTACAAGTCTCAGGCGTCTACCGGTACGCTATGATAAACAGTTTAGCTGTGTAAACAAAAAGGCTAGGCCACCGTACACAGATGGTGTGTTCAGGGAGTTTAATACGAGAGCTACAACAATGAAACGGACGCCGGTGCTTTAAAAGCATGTGGTTATTTTAAATGTATGCACTACTATTTATTGACTGCTTTGGATAACTTATGTTAATTACCTTAATATATTGAATATAGTATCCAACCGCCCTGTTTGTTTATGTGCCTATAAAGATGAATATCTGGCACACGTCGTGGAAAAAGCAGTAGATAAGTGTCTGAGGTGTATGAATGGCTGCCCTTATTCCCTAGTTAGTGTCTATTCAGTGAACACTATGGGAATATACTTAGGGAATGAGTGAAGTGGCCATTTCGAACACATCCCGGGTCTTCTTCTAATAAGAATGCTAATTGAACTATCCCAAGCCCCGCCCCTTTTTGCCTGTCCACCAATAAGAGTTGAGCATTTTTTGAATCCAACAGAAACTCCTTTAACTGTCTGTTTTTTGCTGTTTTGCCCAACCTAGTTACAGTAACTAGGTTGGTGAACTTTCTAATGTCTGTGTTGACTTCATACTGTAATCATTGTGTGTGTGTGTGTGTGTGTGTGTGTGTGTGTGTGTGTTGGACTGCTGGTTCAGCTCCACATCTACTGCTCCCATGTTCCTATCGCCCAGGCAACGCCGCCATGCTCTAATTGGTCGGCTTCGAGGGCAGAGGTTCCGCCTGCCCACACGTGCACACACACGTGCACACACACCTGCACACAACGTGCACAGCCCTGGTTCGGGAGCCTTTTACGGCACTATACAGTGTAAAGTTTGCGTTACTAGTTGGTATAAATTAATCTGAAAGCAATCAGCGAGCGGAGCCAGGCTACTCGGGGACTGTCACTGGTTCCAGAACATTCTGGGCAGGGAAATGTTCCGTATTTAATATTGCAGTCAGTGTGTAGTATGCTAGTATGACTGCAGCCACACCTGAGTGAGCAGGCAGAGGCCGTCCTGCTCAAGGACACTCTTTAGCCTGCTGACACGATGCGCGTGGGCCCAGTGTGTGCTTAACATTGCCAGGCCTGAGACAGAGAAGTCTGGCCCTTCTGCAGCTCTCTGAGTGAAAACGGGCCCGGTGTCTGCACTGCTCCTTACACCGCAAGGTCAGAGGTCAGCCGTTATCTCGACACGCAGCCTATATAGCGCACACCACCCTTGGCAACCGTGGCAACCTGTCACGGATGAAGGCAGCAGGAAGAAGATTAGCTCACACTGCTCGCCATACACACAAAGGATTAGCATCTATGTGACGCCGCCGGCGCACGCCGTGCATACACAGCTAGCTTTAATGTTGTTGTAGCGTCACGCGGCTAGTCCACACACACACGCACACGTATGCAAACACGCGCACGTACACACACGCACACGTATGCAAACACGCGTGCTGTACACATACACACATGCCTACGTACATGCAAACACACACACATGTAAATAGTGTGCAGGTGCACGACAACACGTGATGTAATTCTCTTCTAATCAGGGTGATGGGGTCATGTGTGTCAGTCCTGCAGTCAAACGGAGGTGTCAGCTCCAATGTGCTCTGAAGGCGTACCTGAGGGAGTAATCTACATGTTGTCCCTTCCAGAGCAGTGAGCTGTTTTTAACGCACCTTGCTTTAATACACAAGTCTTCACTACATCTCATTGAGAGAGAACTAGCAGTCATTCTGTAACTTTAGGTCCCGCAAACAGAAATGTATTGACAATGACATGGAGTTTCTGACTAAATGGATTTGTAGCATCATATTATATTAGTGGCATATGTTTGCTGTCGGAGCCCATTCAAGTATGGTCTTCTATTGCATTCTGTTAAAATCGGAATGTTTTGCTTATTTCTTGTTGATCAATATGAACATTAAATGTATAAATATGGATGCACCCATTTATCAGTGTCAGTCAACAAGGTGAATAAATGCCTCCGATGTTTATCTGTTGTGTCGTATCAGTTTGCCCTGGCTGACTGTACTAACTGTAGTGTTGGTCGTTTGTGGTCCGACCTGGACCACTCAGGACTCGCCTGGCCTGACATAAGAGGGCGTGGGTGTCGTGCGCATCGCATGTGTTGGTCTGTTTAAATCAAGTCACAGTGCAAACAGCCAGCTGTCATTTTAAACATTGGAATCGGCCCAGAATTTCACACACGGGTGCATCTCCAATACTTACTGGTAAATTATGCAGCGGGAGAGTATTCTAAACCTTTACGCCAGCTAGAACTTGCTTCAGCTCTGGTGATGAACGGCATGTGCTTCCCAGATCAGCAACGAGATTCTCTGTGTTCCCACTGTTGCCGTGATTTAGATGAGAAGACAGTCACTACTGACAGTGTGTCCCACTGTTTGCCAAGAACAGTCTCTCATTTGGAGGTCAACATCACATTACTGACGTTCTTCAGGATCTGGTGTCCTATCTCACAGCTAGGAAATAAAGTGTATACACTAGTGAGACTCATTCAGTCAGCACTCAATCAGTGTTATTGAAACTGGGAGTTTAACTTTAGAGTCGTCAAACTTTTCGAGGGTTGCAAAATGTATCAGAATAAACAAGAGATTAGTAATTATTTTACATAGTCTTCAAAGGAGGCAGCATCATGGCTTATCATGTCTTTTTAACAATGACACTTTCCTGAGTCGATCAGGTCCTTCTGCCACCTTTTTGTTGGAGGCATCATACCTGGGCCTTGTTGGGCCTCGTTGATGCTACATAGCCCACAGACCACCCTTTGTTCTCTGTTAGAGCGTCTTGGCATGTCTCTGAGACACACGCTGTGCTTTGTAGGTAGTCGTTCTCTAACACTGTTTTGTGTTTGATGTTACTTTTTGTGCCAGTCTCAAGCCTTTGTTCCAGCAACGCTCCACATTCAATTATTGTTGGAGTTAATTCTGCTTTGGAGTTCTTTGACCTTCCATGTGTGACACTGCTACCTGATGAACTGGCAGGTTTTATTTGAGTGGGAACCATCAGTCAGGCATCATGAACATGTACAACCAGGATTCCATCAATTATGGATTCATAGTTAGAAACTGTGTTGTACGTTATGGTGTCAACTGAAATATGAACTCAAACAACACCTGAGCACAGAACACTGACTGACTGAATATGTCGGAGAGAAACAACATTCTTTCAGCTTTCAGTTTTCACAAACAGGATCTCCAAGATGACCCAGGTGAAATGTGGTCACCTGGCAAATAGGTTTGTACTGCATGCCAGCCAAGGCACTTGATGACACAACCGTTTATCTGTCTGTATTAGATAGGCAGGCGTTTGCTCCTGCCTTTATGAAACCCAATCAGCTGGGCAGGCGCTATAGCGACGGTGTGATGCCCTTGAAGTGATCAGATTAGTGTTGTTGCCTGGAGACAATTTACACACTCACACAAAGAGGAATTAAGACAATGGCATCATAAGGCTGTGGATTTGTCTGCATACAAATATTAGAACAAGAAATGTAACGCCATGTAACTTCTCCAGCCACTGTCAATACAAAATGTCAGCTTCACTGCTGTTCATTGCAGCATTCAAGCTGTTTACATTCTTCATAATTAGATAGGATAGGAAGCTAATAATTATAATTATGATCAAACTCGATCAGTCAATAATCTGAATGCAGTATGCCAATTGCATACTGGCATACACAGCAGAGAGACTGTTATTTTCATCAAGCAGCAGGTGAACTTCAAAGACAGCCAGGAGAATATGAACAGTAATCGGCGAGAAGTAGCAGTCATAACCGTCACCTGTTATGACTGCTTGCAAGCTGGTATAGGAGCTGGATAACAGAAGGCCTGATGTTCTCCGTCAGATAACAAGCACCAACCTCACCAGGGTATCAACGTTGATTCACCTTTCAAAGCAACAATCAGCAGCGTTTCAACCTTCATCATTGACGTTGATTCGCCGTTAGTACAACTTTGAAAACCCTCCGACAACCCTCCTCCAGACTGACTCTGCTCTAACGTAAGCAGACCCTGAAACTTGCAAGGTTAGACTTGAGACATGAGATGTGACTGTAGCTGCCGCCCAAGCCTTTGCGTGGAAACGCACAGATTTGTGTCACACGCGTGTTTCATAAATTGAAGGCCAAGGTCTGGTGTCCCTAGTCAGAGTCGGGACACAGCGCTGGCTGACTGCGTCAAGACCCACCTATTTGACAGGAGCGGTATTTTGACTGACATGCACAATGACCAATTACGTAACACAATTACAAGTCAGGCGTTAAACTCATACAGAGAAATTTCCTGAAAAAGTGACCTTTTCCGGTATTGTTCTGGTAGATAAGAAGGCTGCTGTGCTTAAAATAAATATAACAACTTAAATCAGTAAATTAAGCATCACATCAGAATTACATATACAGACTTCTGAGTGACAATGCTAACAGCCGATGAAAATCAACTGAATCACTTCCGGAAATTCGGTCTCTATCTTAAACTCTTAACTCTTAGGGGCCCCAGGAATGAGGCTTGTCTGTGTGGTGTTGCCTTGGAGACAGGATGGGGGTGTCCAATGCCAGGCCAGCTCCTTGTTGTTGCTAGGCTGCAAAAAACATCTCCTAGCATTTAGCATTTAGCTACCGGTAACCCTTCATTTAATATTTTGAGAATGTAAACTCTTCTGTGATAGGTCGTAAATTACTGGGTTGTCATGACAGCCAGAATTGTCTTTCCTCCTCCATAGTTGACAGTGTTGATATTGTATGTCCCGCCCCCTGCTTGATTTTAATTGGCTGACAAGAGAGATGTGACATTGAAGACTCCAGTGCTGTTCCAAACAGTTGTCAGCTGAAAGCGCCGTGCAGCTCAGCGCTAGGTGCTGCTCTCCGTAGGAAGCCAACTTGCTGGCGGCATAATCAGGGTGGGCTAGCGACATGAAGTCAAGTGTGGTTCTAAATGGTGGTAGAGCTAGATGAGGAGATCAAAACAGTTGTAGACGCGCTGCTTGGGTCAGCGCTGTCCAATACACACACTGTGGCATATGAGAGAAGCACAAACGTACATGTAGGGGCCAATGTGTTGCTGTATTATATTGATGTTCTGTGTTTGTACACTAGATGGCGCTGTGACTATGTTCAGGCCTTCAGGTATTAAGGTAGCACATTCACTGTTGGCGCCAGGTGTTGAACCTGGAAGGGCAGTTGGTTTTTGATCGCTAAGGCGGCAGGTATGTTTGTGTTACGCTGTAATGTAGGCAATGGACTATAATGTACTGTAAATGTGCTGTAAATGCACTGTAAATGGACTGTAATTGGACTGTAAATGTACTGTAAATGGACTGTAATTGGACTGTAAATGGGCTTAAATGTACTGTAAATGTACTGTAAATTGACTGTAAATGCACTGTAAATGGACTTAAATATACTGTAAATGGACTGTAAATGCGCTGTAAATGTGCTGAAAATGTATTGTAAATGGACTTAAATGGACAAATGCACTGTAAATGGACTGTAAATGTACTGTTAATTGACTTAAATGTACTGTAAATGTACAACAAAGCAACCAGGAACAGCATGTAGGCTCGTTTCTCAAAACACAGCAAACTTTGTTAAACCAACAGCAAACGCCTGAAAGGGAACCAGTGTAACGCTGCTTTACCTCTTCCAAACAAACACCTTATCCAACCAAGGCGCTCCCTACAGATACCAGGCCAATCCTGGGTACAACATCATAGCAGCCCAGCAGGTTGGCTTCTACAACACATTCATACTGCAGGCCACACCAGGTGGAGGCGCTGCAGGCAATTGGCAATAGGTGTGTGCGTTGACACTAAAGTGGTGTCTCTAAACCTCGTCTTCAACGTGACTCGAGACAACTGTAGTTACAACATATACATGTATATATACGTGCACACATTACACAAATAATAAAACAATGTAAAACCAAAAGCCTAAAAGGGAACAATTGTAAAGCTACTTTACATATTCAAAACAATGTCACAATGGCAATGGCCCAATGTTTTGTTACCTTATCCAACCAAGGCGCTCCCTACAGATATATGCAAATTAGGAGGGGCAGATTGGCGGGGAAAGTGGTACATCCATCTCTGCCAAAATAATCTCACAGTAACTAAATCACCAAACTGTATTTCTAAATTCCAGCCATTACTTAAACACACAATAGTCTGACAGCAACATTACACACCAAGAGCTGTTAGGGCTCTTTCCCCGAGGTTTGGATCTAGGCCCGATCATGTTCTCGTACACATCAATACATTTTGCAGTAATCAGTTTACATCAACACTTGGTTAAGCGCACTGTGGCCCTGCAAACAGAAACGCTAAGTGGTGACTAGTTGAAGTTCCCTTGCATTCATCTGTGTGTCTGATCACGAAGCTGCTTCATCTGATTATGTAAGGAACTACTTGACTCAGCTAGGAGAGAGGGAGAGAGAGAGAGAGAGAGAGAGAGAGAGAGAGATGGACAGAGAGAGAGAGGGAGGGAGGGGGAGAGGAAGAGAGAGAAGGACAGAGAGAGAGAGGGGTGATATAAAATGCTGTCTTGAACCGGGCTTGTATGTTTACTGTATGCGTGGATCGCCAAGATGTGGCTGCACAATCATGTCTGGCCCTGAGAACATGGCACTCTGTCTGATTAGACAGGAGATGAGAAGCTAGTGGATAGCAGGAGAGATCACCCTCCAAATCCCCCACAAATCCCCCCAGCTCCTTTAGCTGTAATCATGCATACGGTATGAGGACAACACATAATATTGGAGGCTGTTTGCTCTGGCAGACGTTTGTGCGTGCGACTACTCACAGTCTGGATGAAGCGAGTGTGTCTGTGGCCGTGCCATTGCGTTACTGCAGGCTGTTTGAGATGGCCCGGTGGAGGCTCACATGGAGGCTGATGGTGCAGCGGGGCACATCAGGGAGTTGTGACTTCTGCAGGCTCTGTGCTCCCACTGACCCCTGCAGCAAAGCATGCTGGGAAACGCTTGCAATACGCTGCACATGCAGTTTCTGCTGTGTGTGTGTGTGTGTGTACAGTATGTGTACAGTATGTGTATGTAAGTAAGTAAAATCTATTTATAGCACATTTCACAGATCAAAATCACAAAGTGCTTCACGACTGTAGAATAAAATACAACAATAGTAAATACATGACAGGACATGACACAAATAAATAACCAAACAATAGCAAATAAACAGAAATACACGTCAGACCGGCCTCACCACTCTACAGTCTAACTGAAAGCCTCTTTAAATAAAAGAGTTTTCAATTGTGTTTTAAAAGTTTCCACCGATTCCAAGCAGCGTATGGAAGGGGGCAAAGCATTCCACAACCTAGGTGCCACTGCTTGAAAAGAACAGTCCCCTCTAGTCTTTAAACGTGTATGGGTAACAATTAATAATCTCTGACCCGTTGATCTAAGATTATGAGAGGACGTGCACAGCTGTATCAGGTCAGAGATGTAAGGGGGCTCTTCTTTAGGGCTCTAAAAGTAATGACCAACATGTTAAAATGCATTCTAACTTGCACTGGTAACCAGTGAAGTGAAGCTAAAACAGGTGTGATATGTGCCCCTTTTTCTAGTTCATGTTAAAAGCCTCGCAGCAGAGTTTTGAACAATCTGGAGGCGATAAAGCTGTTTCTTATTGAGACAAGTAAAAAGAC
>JAODOY010000906.1:0-13304 GCA_025399855.1 Forbesichthys papilliferus | reverse complement strand
ATATACACTTAATCTCTCTCTATATATATATATATATATATCTTTCTCTATCTATCTCTCATGTAACCTGTGCTGATTCTCTAAGTCTACAAGCAGCATATGCCAGTGGTCTCACGCTATAATTCAAATGTACTGCCGCTCCTCAGGATGACCCCATCCTCCCCATACACTTCCCCCACATACAGATTCCAGAGCATTACAGGATTGATCGAGAACATTCTGCACCCTCTATGTGCCACCCGAGGTGGAAACACTGATGTATTGTGGGTAAATGTCCACTGTCTGCGGGGGCCAATTGCATGCAGGGCCCACTGAAAATGGTCTTGACTGAAATGACAGGGGTTGTCCTTCGCTCCACTGCGCCTGATTGTTATTGAGGATTAACAAGAAGCCAGGAACATGCCTCGGCCCATAATTACTGGCGTTTGGGGCCTTGTTTGTTTGTGTTTATGCCCCCAGTGCATTTCCTGCTGCCAGACCCTCACTTACACCCTGTTCATTTTGTAGCAAACACACACACGTAGGCACCTACTGTACCTACACAATGTGTAGCACAGTGTAGGCACAGACTTGGTTGTGACTGGGATAGGTTTTGTATTGTCTGAAGGGTAAACAATCTGATATGATTGATGAGATGAGCTGGGGAGGAAAAGGCGGAGATAGCAACAAATGTCATTTTTATTTTTAAGAAATCCATCAATGCACACTTGGAATTTAATTTCCTGTTACAGAGGACGTTTGTTTTTAAGCATAGATCCAAATCTGCCTTCCGCACAGAGGAATGTCATCACCCCAAAACAAGTGAACGACTATTCAGTTTGAAGAGTGTGAGAATTCTATTCTGTTTTGTTGTGCTGGGGCAGTGTAGGGGCAAGGCTTCTGGGACTCCTAATCAGGGGAGGGCAGGCAGCGACAACAACATCCAGAGCCTTCTTTCTGTCTCACTACCGGAATTGAATGACGTTTAATTCATATTCATTCATGTTATGTCTTGAGGGGGTAAAAACAAGTTTATAAATCAATAAACACACAATGACTGCATCTTAAAACAATGTTCTATTCAGTGTTCTTCAGTAGAGCCTAATAGTCATATTGTGTATGCATAAGTCAGGGTACAATTAGTTCAGAAATGTAATGTCTTCAAACGTTCCTGGTTATGCTGTTCTTTCTAAACCATTCACTGATGAGTCACCGTTGGTTTACAGAAGGTTTGGGCGACTGCCTGCATGATTTGTTTGCCTTTTCTACCAGGAACAAAGTCCAAACCAGTCCGATATTGTGACTTCTGTAGGATAGGATCTTGTTCAGCCTCACCTAATTTCCTAATCTTAAAATGGGTGGAGGAGGCTAGGTTGTGAAATACGTTGGGTATGATATTTGATATATGAATACAGTAGTTCTATTAGATATTCTGATCTATTTGATGCCTGCTATATAGACTTGGTTCTGACATGTAACTGCTTTATTGGGCCCCGTAAGGTACAGCCCTCTGCATGAATATGGAGTGACACGTAGGTATTGAGACTAAACAAAATGATGATCACCTTGAAGAGTGCTTCAATATAGTTTTCTGGCACTTACACACTACCCTACCTCTGCAAGACAAGTAGAGCAAATGTAATCATTATATTGAGTCATGTTTTCAAGTTTGGTTTACACACATACACACAAACACAGGTCAGAGTAAAAGTAATACTGTGTAAGAAAGCGTTTAGTCTCTTACAATGTCAGCAGGTTGGAGCAGGCCACTGGCTTTAGGCTAACGCTTTCTTTAACTCCCTCTATCCCTCTCTGTGTGTGTGCGTGCGTGTCTGTGTGTGTGTGTGTGTGTGTGTGTAACCTGTAGCAGGTGTTGTTTTCCAGTGGGCTTGGCAGACTAGCTCTTGCTCAATGCTGATGTATTTCTTTAAAAGTGTACTCTTGCCTACAGCTATAAACAAAGATAAGCAATTTCAGTTGTGTTTATTAAGGGTGGTTTTACCACATGCAGTCATTGTCGTGGGAAGCCCTAAAGCGCATTTACTGTAAATTAATCACACACACACACCTTGCAGAGTACCACATTGACCCAGTGTCGAAGGTCTCTTAAGGAAGGTGCACTGGCTTAATCATGCTTATGGAGGACCGCATGGGCCCTATAGATATGCACCAATCCTGCTGAAGCATGTATAAACATGTAGGTAGAAACATTTGACAATTTTCTTTCTTCTACTACTGTTGAAAATGCAGAAGTTATGATCTGACCATCAGCCTGTTAAATAGATCAAATCACTTCCAGAATGAATGGACATCATTCTCTCAAAATATTTTCCCATGAAAATTTAAAGTGGTGTCAGAAAAACTGAAGAAAGATTGTTTCTATATCAAAAACTAAAACTCCTCTCCCTTCAATGCCATAGAAGCTTCCCTCAGAAGCTCCACCCACCCCCACCCCCCACATTGAACATGGATTGTCAAAGACGAGGATATGATATATGGGAACACCACTTTGTTGGTGTTCCCATTAACAGAGCCATGGCTGTGTAGAAACACCAGGGGCCGCATGTATCTACAATTGTGCAGCTTTCATACTAAAAGATAGCGTACTCACAAAACTCGAAAAGTGCGAGTGCATAAAAATATTCAGATGTATTAAACAATGAGTACGCCAGGTCCTGCGCATCTTCACTTCATACATACCAATAAATGTGTATTTTAGCATACATGCACGAGCCGTTGACCCCGCCTTACCTCCTCCCATAAATCAATGCAATCTATGCAAATGATAATAAATGCACTCATGTCCTCATCTGTTATCCAATATGCAATGTCTTATTCAGCCACAAAACGTGTAAAAAAAAAAGAATGAAAATTCACTAAAATCGACATTTTGATCACAGAGGAGGCAAGAATACATTTTCTATTTTGAAGTTTGTCCTCTAGTATCAACAAAAACAGAAAGTCAACATCCGTGCGTAATTGCCTCATATCTGTGAGTCTCAGCAACAGCACATATTCTTCAACAGAGAAAATTGCAGCTTTCCATGGCGATCTTCTAGCACAGTGAGTAAGATATTTAATGGGAAGTAAGCCGGGGTGCGCACAGTGGCGGTGACAGAGGGTGACTATACAGTCGGCCTATGTAACGATGGCGAGCCGGTTAACGCTGTGCTAAAGCCTACTCTTACGTAACTTAAACCTCACTCTCCTACACCTCGAGAACGCTCCTGTGAATTCTCCAGGCCTTGCACATTCTTACATCAGCTCAAGACTTTGCGCCATGACCCATGGCATTCTCACGTCATGTTAATTTTGACACATCACACTTTGTGCATGAAAACCAGCGTATGCAACCTTTTTGTGTGTACGCAATGTTGATACATGTGGCCCCAGAATTTTATTTCAGTGTGCACATAGAACTAGTGCAGGGGTTCCCAAAACTTTTTGGTGGCAAGACCCACCTAGAGAGGACTAATCTACATAGGTGCGTATACAGTGTCTCTACAAGTCTCTACGTATATAGAGACACATCATTTTCAAAGACCTATCTATTTTAGCTAATGTGTGTGTGTACACATTTTTTTTTTTGCAGAGTGGCAAGCGCTCCAGAATCTAGGGTGTGCACCCGGCTAAATAGGATTTCAGACAATCGGGAACAAGTAGGCTATTTTGTCGCAACCTTACTCACGAACAATAAGTAGAACAACAGGATAGTAAAGTGCTGAAGCCTTTCGTTGATATTCTTCATTCATTCAATGTCCTTGCTTGCAATTTTCGAGGCCGTGTAGAAGTACCTCATTTCGTTCTTACCGTTTAAGAAGGGTAAGATATTTGGTAAACTTGGCAAAAAGTGTATAATAGCTTACACTTAGCTTGCAATAGCTGACTATACTTTAAAGCAGAGGTCTTCAACGGGGGGTTATCAGAGGTACTGCAGGGGGAATTTCAAATGATTTGATCCCAAACTCATTTTCTTCCAAAAATGATAATATACATTAACCTGTGCTATAAATATATATCTGTCAATAATTATTTGAATGGCTTAGTTAGTGGCTTATTTTTATACATGGCACACTATAGGCCGCCCTACACATTATTGTTGGACTGGTAACTAAATATTTTATAGCACATACTGTATGTGATAGGATGTCATTGTGCTGTGTCTTTATCAGCCAAGGGGTCTTTAATTGACCCGAAAAACATTGAAGACCTCTGCCTTAAAGCATTTTGCTACATGCAAGCTTACATTATTGTACAGTAGCCTACTGTATGCATCCAGTTCAAATAATTCAAAGTTATATGCAGAGTGATGTAAAGCCCCAGTGATTTTCCATACGAGTGCAGTAGAGATACTGTATATGTTGGTATTCATTTTTACAACTTTGGAGGGCAACCAAGGAGTTTGGCAAGGGGTGACATGAATAGCACGCACAGTGCACCGGCATGTGACGTTTAACATTCAGCAGTTAGCAAACGTCATATAACTTGCAAATGAAGACCTCAACATATCTGCATTGTATTGTATGTCAAAAGCTCAATTTATACATTAATGTGAGAACTAACTGGCATCCAAGACTTAACAAGATCGAGGTGCATCTTTAAAGCCAAACTCTTGGCTACAAAATGTCCCTTAAAAAAAAATCAAAGGGTGACGTCAACCACTAGAATATTTTATATACAGCAGAATATTCCTGCTGATGATTGCATATTGTGTGGAGTTGCTACTATAGCGTTTTCTCACGTGAATCTTGACTATTTATTGTCATGCTGCTGATTGACAAAATTCTGACGAGATGTGCGTCTCTGTCACGTCATTGCAAGTGAGTCTTTACACATGGCATCAGTCACAAACAGACACTCTTGTACTGGTGCATGCAGAAATGGTGTCATTATATGAGTCTTAGAATGGAACTGATCTGATTGTATATGTAGTATTGTTGTAATCTTTAAAGAATGCTTACTGGAATAGAGGATATTTTATGCAACAGGAGATAGAGAGAGACCAACTGGATGAAAGAGATGAAGGTAATTTAACATCGCTGGTTAGTTATTCTTGAGAACGTTTGCGAGTTGCGAGGTTCGAGCTTAAGTCAAAACAATATCCATCTGCAGCGCCGCCTTACACATTAAAAGGCATTGTGAAGCAAAGTGTAGTAGTCTACTACTAGGGTCTTGTGGTCGCGAGCGGTGTTTGCCACTTTGTTGATGTTCCCATACAGAGATAGGGCTGCAGAAGCATTATTTTTCAGTAAAAAGTAACAGTAAGCTAGCGAAATGTGAGGAAATATGTGGTGAATTTGACAAAAAGGAGAAAATAATTGATGAGGCAAAATGTCTGACAGAGTGACGGGGAATAAACATGAGTTAGTTGTTTGCAGTTTGCAACATCAAAATCAGGTTTTACCAGTCTTCGTAGGCTGTAGCAATCAATGAGAGGAGACATGCCAATTGCAGTTACTAATCCCTGGTGTTGAACGACCGTTTATGGCTTGATTTGACAATGGGCTTTCTAATCCTTTCCAATTAAAACAACATAATGGACTGCTGTTTTTGAAAGAATGCTATAGGACTAATTCTTATAGTAAGTTGATATACTAGGAAAATAATGAGATTGATGCCACGCTGTTTTTTTCCACAGTTCAATATAGCCTAATGCTTGCATTTTCTTGGCCATTGTATAAGGCAGATATTGTGCACTCTGCAGTTGGGGAAAACATGATTATGCACCTGTGCCACTTTTTTGTTTCTCCCCATCATGTCACTATCTATTTGACTGAAGAAACACTGATTTGAGCTGTGCTCTTGGCGAGCAGCCAGTGAATCCCAAGGTCCAGTTACACACAAAAAAGGGAAAACAATCCTGTTCTCTGTCCACATCACTGTTCCTTCATCACTAGATTCCCAGGGACGCTATCTGTGTCTTTGTTTCTCCTTGACGTTTTAAACCTCATTGTCCATACAACGATGCACGGTGGAGGGAAAGAGAAAACAATATCCAGTTTGTTTCCGTGACTACTGACTACCTTGTACACAAGAACAGAGAATGCTCAAGATAACACTTAACTTCCTTGTTTCTTGCTGGACATGTGTGCCCTTGAACGTCTAGCTATAGCAGCAGTAGGAAAGTACTGCAGCAATTGGAGACAACCATTGACAAAGACTTGCAGTATCCAAATGATGTCTACTCAAGCCAAAACATAATTATGAGATATTTGAACAAAGGTCATGGTGCTGTATTAAAATTAGAAGCATGTAAATGAGCAAGTACAGTACAGGAATTGTCTGTACCGTACTGCACTGATGTAAGGGCATATTGACAGGCTTTCTGTTAGCTGCCATACAGAGCACAGTGGGACAGTTAAAAGAGGCATGCCTGGATGTGCATGTGCTAATTGTGTAGCATGGCATGCAATCTCCGGTCAGTCACTCCTGTATGGGGTGTACTGTAAGTCAGTGAATGACGTTGATCATAACGTGAGAAGAATGCACTGCATGCGACTGAGATGGCAAAGTATGTGGGTGTAACTACACAAGGTGTTGAGGTATCTGTCCATATATCTCAGTATTTTTACTACGTTAGGCCTGATTTGTGCTTTTTAAGTAGCATGCAAAAAAATGTTACCGTGCCTCTTTTTAAGAAGCAAATATGACAGTGTTATGAGAATTGCGAATGCCTAAACTTGTTCAGTATCGCTTTAGCCGTGAGGCATGGTTGCACATCAATGATGCCAACTTATTTACATTTACTCAATATGACAATCACTGCGTGTGGTCTGTATGTATTAGAAACATACAGTGCAATACACTTCTGTTCTTTATTCATAAAGAAATGTTTCACAGTGCTTTGTGTTAGTTTGTTTTCATTTCTGGTCACATCTTCTACCAGAAGGAAGGCTACCTTTTCTTGCTCGCCTTTGTTCATCTGAGTAAGACAGGGGGTGGGCGGAGCCTCGAGTTAGGCAATGCAGTGTGGAAAAACAAACAAGCCAAATACCTTCCCACCATGACAGCTGGGTGGAATCAAATCAAAGCCTCGTGCATAGTGTCAGAGGGCTTGCACTATAATATTGTGAGGGAGGACACATTCAGATGGGAAAAGGAGTAGATAAGGGCTAGAATTGGAGGATGGGCTGGGGATGTATGGGACATGGGAGCGGGGGGTGTATGGAGAGCGATGGGCGTGGGAAAGCAGCGACAATGTCGAAACAGGCTCTCGCTTGTTTGTTTTTGCTGCTTGTGTAGAATAGGAGTTGTGATACAGAACCATGGCTCAGCTTGTTTACAGAGTTTGCCTTTTTTGCCTATCTGGCACCAACGGGGTAGGTGTTAACAAAAGGTAAGGGTGCGTGTGTGTGTGTGTGTGTGCGGGGTGATGTGTTCCCACGCCATTAATGGCGCTTGACTCACTGCTCCAACACACCTGTATCCAAACTCACCAGTTTGGATTAAAAGAGTCTCCATTCTCCATTGTCTGGAGAGTAACGCTCATTACAGAGACACACAACACACACAGACACACACACACATTCCACGCATGTATTAACCCTCACACGAATGAAAACACTCACACACCAACGTGCTAATATTCACCTGAATGTTGTTGTGTTGTTTAATGTATACAGTAGGTCTCAGTAGTATGTATGTGACTGTTCTCACTCTGTGTTGTAGTGTCTTTGAATGTGTGTCTGTTGAAGTGAAATGTAACCTAAGCACCCTGAAGTGATATACAGGTACGACAAGATATTACATGGCAGGTATGAGTACTGTGGAGGGATGACGCAATATCCAGAAGAAGGCTTGCACTGTTTTCGCATGGTTGGTTTTGGTATGGGGGTAGAGCATGCCCACACACACACACACACACACACACACACACACACACACAGCCTCGTTCTAAGCTCTTACTACCCCACCCTGATTTGAATGAAGCAGGGCGGGGCTCTGCAACACCTGCCTTCCTGGATTTAGTGGCAACCTGGCAGGTACAGCAAAGCACCAAGAACTGCTGCAAAATCCACGCCTTGGTCAATGTGTTACAGCTGTTCCCGAAGCATAAACGGAAAGACACCAGCTTCTAGCGGAGGGTGTATGAGATTTAGGCAGACAGGAACATACCAAGGGACTCTTACGTTTACCTGCAATTCCCCTACAACGTGTTGTTATGGACTACATTTTAAATGTGTTGGTTATACTTCAGGAAGCGATGCGTAACCGTTAATGTAAAAAGTGGCTTTTCACTTTTGTTCCTGTCCAACGTTCACATTCCTTCTGTCACTGTTTTTCTATTCTTTCAAAATATTCAATGGTAATGAAACTGCTGTCCCACACTGTGTCCTCAGTTCATAATGAGTATGTGTGTAGATGGCACAGTAATTGCTGGATTTCCCAAATGGCTGTTTGCAATATCCAGCAATTTCCCAAACAACTGTTTGAACAATGTGAGGTCCAACTTCACGCAAACACACAGTCTGGATCAAATGTAAATATTGAGGTCTGCATTTTCCTACGTGCCAGATTAACATGGTTTATCCAATACCGAGCTTTGGAATATACCACAGAAAAATCTAATGAAAGTATTTTGGATACTACTCTGTAACTATACCAAAAGTTGTATTGTGTGTAATTTTACATTAATCTGGCGGTCTAGGATGATTCAACCATATTCAAAGGAATTATAATCGATTGTTGACCAATGACTGAAAGCGCACACAGAGACAATGTGGTATATTCCTAATGCACAGTGTAATACCTGGTAGCACAAAGTGGGTGTGGTGCAGTTGGCTCAGTGATAAAATGGGTGAATTCTTCATTCAAATCCTGCCGGAGGTGAGGTAGAGGAATGAAAAGGAAATATAACAGTTCAACTGAAGAAATCCTGTTGAAACTAAAATTGTGCCTTTGGGCTTTTCTCTGTTCGGGATGTGTGCTGCTCTTCTCTCTTCGTGGCTTTGCACCTCATTCAAACAGGATACTAACAGGAACAGGACACCCTGTACAAGATTTGGTACTGTGGTTCAGTTGCTGAGACCCATAGTCGCGGATTATGGTTCAACAACAGAACCACAGTACCAAATCTTGTCATTTGTCATATTAAATTACTATAGTCAGAATTAACATAATTACTTTTCAAATGAGTACTCCAACAATAATTCAAATATCAGCCCCACTGAAGTCAGTTGTCCAAATGCTACACAAACATATAACCCCTAAACCAATACATATGTTTTATGTTATATCTGCAAAAACATACTGACAGGTTTACCAGCACTCAACTGGAAGATACAACTCAATTGGCACACACATGTATGCTCAAGCCATGACTCATGCATGCATGTTTTAGAATACTGGTATCACATGTTGGTGAAAGGCTGGTTAAAAATAAACTTTTGGTGGTAATTTGTGGTTATTAGCAGTTCATATTACAGTAATTCACTCGTTGACTTTGTCTAACTGTTCATTTGTTTCATTTGTAGTGTGGAAAGTTGAAAACAACATTTTTCACAGATGTCTTTCCATTATCAATGAGATAGCGTACATTATTTAAAAAATGTACACTCACGGTGTGCTATTGTCAGAGGCTCATGTAGCCTAAAATAGCCATATGTTTCAAAATTGCTATTGTTTGACAAATTATTGTTGATGACTGAATAATTAACAGGTGAGTAGAGCACCTCCTGATTATCTGGTTGGCCCAGTCCTAGGTATGTGTTAATGACATCCCATGCAAGACATGTTACTAAGTCCTCCAGTTGCTTGAAACATTCTTAAAATCACATACAATGCCAATGTGTATGTAGTGTGTGTCCATACAAGAGGCATGTTGGATGATCAAAGAGAAATGATGTGAACCATAAGCCCAGATATTTTCACATCAAGCTATGTGTGTTTGGTTATGCGTGTGCTTACTGGACTCAGGAATGGTGATAGAGAGAAAGAGAGAGATGAATACAGAGAGATGCCGAGGGAAGGTTTGAATCCTGCAAAGAAGCAGGTGGAATTCCTCAAATGTTTTGGGGAGAAGGCAGTGCAGACGTGTGCAGACTTGGAGAGCCCTCCTCAAACATACATGTTAGAATATATTATTTACGAACCTCGACGAGACAAAGAATGTGGCCGAATCATACATTGTATGGTGTCTACTGGGAATGTGTGCTTGGAATGAACTTGACAGAATATAACGGTCTAAGAAACTGCTGGAAGACCTCACAGCATAAAATATATTGTATCTTACTGTATGCCTAAAGATGTAATTTCCTTATTGACTTAAAGCTTTGGTCATAACAGAGAATCTCCTTCTACCCCTCTCTGCCTTTCTCCAGGATGACAATGAAATCCCCTCTAGTGTCCTAGTCAAGGACTCGCTGAAAACCTCGCGGCTCAGCCAGTTGGATGAGGAAGTCGGCCAGCCCGCTGCGTCAGTTACAGGCTCTATTGACGGCAGCCGCTATCAAGAGGAAGGCCTCCAGACCATCAGCCTGTCCTCAGACGAGGAAGACTACGGTGCCATGCCCCTGGGTGAGGATGCCATTGCCGAGAGTGAGGCCTTGCCGAGCCTGGAGACCATCCACACCTTTGAGAGATCTCGAGCTGATAAGCTGAAGCGCTCGAGCTTGAAGAAGGTGGACAGCCTTAAGAAGGCCTTCTCCCGCGAGAGCTTTGAGAAGAAGATGAACAAGATCAGCACCAAGATTGTGCCGCAGGAACGACTTGATAAAATCAAGAAGAGCTTCTCCCCTAACCATCCCAAGAGTTCAAGCACCAAGAGCTCTTCTTTCAAGGTTTCTCCTATGACCTTCAACATCAAGAAGGTGCGAGACAGCAATGTTCCCATGCAGGATGGGGGTTCGCAAGAGGATGTGGCCCACGTGGAGATCACCGCTCTCGACAGCAGAGATGGAGAGCTTCCCCTGGAAAACCTTGTAGAGGAGGTAGGAGAGGTACCAGGTTCTTCCAGTCCAGAGAGCGTGAAGGTTGACGTGGTGCTCAATGGAGATGCTGAAATGGTTGTCAATGACTTGGATAGCAGTCGTCCCGCTGGCCTGGCACTTCCAGAGCATAATGAAGATGTTGGGCAGGATGAAAAAGAGGTGGCAAAGGAGCAAGAACAGCAGGAAATTGCTGTTGATGTGGCCGCAGATGCTAAGATTCCCGCCGCAGCGATTACCGTAGAGCAAGCGTCTTAACTTTGTTGAGCAGAAAGGCTGTTTTTCCATTTTTGCTTTATTCATGTTACTAGTACTCACACATCAACAAGAAGACCACCTGTATTTTAAATGCCCTGACAATCTTGAGATCACTGTTGGATCATTAATATAATATCACCCACACAAACACCTTTATAGTCTTATACCAAGTAATAGACAACTAGTCTAGCAATTAAACTTCAAAAGAAAGTCAGAAATGCTAAGCAAACATGATTTGGTCCAACACTGATTATTACTGTATACACTCCAATGGGATTGAGCTGTGATCATTACGCAAGGCACCATCATTTTTTGGAAACTTAAGAGTACCCCTTCTCCAGGGCGCCAGGCCAACAATCTCCCTGCTGCTCTGTCTTTCTGCCTCCACACCTCTTTCTCTTTCTGACAAATAGCCCTTTTGTTCTTTGTGTTTTTGTGAAAAATAGTAAATCTTTGGCAAGGTGGTGCTGCCCATACTGTAGCTTGTGGAGGCAGCTTGTTGCCAGGTTATGTGAGTTGGAATGGTGGATTTTATTGGCATGTTTTTTTCAGTATAAATGGCCAAAAGGTTGTGCAGAATTTATTCATTGTCTTTATACTATTACACCCTGAACATATTGAACGTTTAAATATATCCCAATCCTTTACACTGCCTATTTTTGTCCAATTGTCATATGAATTTAGATCATGTAATCCAACTATGCATGTATATGTACAGGAATATTTTTTTTTATTTGGGGACTACCGTAAAATAATGGTACATATAATCATAACTGACATTCTACATGCTATATTTTGTATCAATAAATGATATTGTTTTTTGTTCTTATTTAGCTACTATATAACACAATGGGTGTCTTTCTTAATTAGATTTGCTTCAAGCATATATTTCATATGATTTCTCAACACGTTTTCTCAATGTGTTGAGAAATCATATTATTAAATATATGATAAAAAGGCACCTTACAAACTAAACCCTACTTCACAGTTGGGATAGATTTGTGTGTGTATTGGAGATAGAGTGGGAATGTTAATAAAATATGGGTATACTTTACATGCTTCTCAGAATATCCTTATCACTGGGCAAACAATATTGCTTAGTTCGTTACCATGTGAGGTTTACATTTTCCACTCTGGGTGATACTAACCATGTTGAAAAAATTACTCTACACATTTTGACTTAACCGCTATTCTTCGTGAAGTATTGGATTTACAGTATATCTAGTCACAAGCTTACTGAAATCACACACATTTATATAAAACAGTTTATCAAATGTGCCAGGTGCTGGAGATGTGAACAAAGTGGTAGGAGAACAGGATCAGCATTCCCTTGTTTGATCGATGACTCTTTTTCAGGTCATTTATCATGTGTTTGGCTTTCTTGCTCAGATACTGAAAAAGAGCGTATTTTGGGTCACATGTGTGGCATATGTATTTGAAAGAATGTGAGTGAAGTGTGGTGGCATTTCTTTGGAGAGGGGAGCCTGGTATGGGGGATGGAGGATTTTTACATTTACAGCAATGCACAATCTAGAAAATGTGTATAACAATATGAGTCTAGAAAACCACATGATGGCCATTTACATTTAGTGCCCATAATCACCAGCACTGCTGCAACTTATTTTTTACTAACAATTGGGTTCAATGTTCTAAATGACAAGAACATCTTCATTTGATGCTCATAGTGTAACTATATCTTATATTGCTATATATCTATAGCATGTGCAACTTTGTGGGGTCTAATAGATGATGGCACATCATTAAATTTAAATATTTTCTACAGTTCTTTTCAATTATGTATAGGGTTGGGCCTTTCTTGCGATATACAGTATTTAACTTCATGACAAGTTTAAACAGAGTGAATATAAACTAAACCACAGACTACTAAATTTGAAGTATGAATAGTTTATCTTTTATAAAATCACAGGTATGTTATTTTGTATGTTTGCAATAGGCCTATAGTATGCTTAGTGCTGCACAGTAGTGAAAACAATGTTGTGTGTAGAGATGAATATGTGACAGGTGGGTCAACTGCATTTAACTATTCATACAATTTTTCCACTTATAGATGTTACATTTTTGTAAGTGCAAACATGAACCTGGCTGTTTCGTGTAATACACCTAGGAATTCACAACATATAT
>JAODOY010000905.1:0-13305 GCA_025399855.1 Forbesichthys papilliferus | reverse complement strand
AAGCATCCTTAAGCAAGATGCCTAACCTCCATATGTTCCTTGTAATACTCATTCTCACTCCAGGGTTCCCTGAAAGTAAAATGTCAAATTCCCTGACTTTCATTGATTCAAAATCTGAAATACCATAACCTATATTAAACAAAAAAGCAGGCCACCAGAACAATGTCAATGTAAAAGGGACAGACAGCATTGCAACGACAAACAAACTGAAACTAACTGAAAATGAATGTGATACAGTATTTTGCAAACATACTACAAATGTAAAAGTTGAGACTAATGGTTAAATTGCTTTTGTAATAAGGAGAGTCCTTATTTGGGGGATCTAGGGAAACCTCCCCCATAACATTTTGAGCATAAAACACTGACTGCATTCTGGTCAATTTTAAAGCACCAATATGTGCCGTTTCTCTATCAATTTATGGTGGTAAATATATTCACGGTTTGTAAAGGAAAACACGATAGCTTGCGCATTAGCGTGATTTATTGAGACCTCTGAAAATCAAATATAAAACTTGCCGCAAAAACAAATTGCTGATATTCTATGATTTGACCACAAAAAGTAAATTAAATTCCATAATTGGATGTCTGGAATATACTTTTTTAGATTCCATGATATTCCAGAAATTCCATGACTGTATGCTCTATGCCCCAATACATGTAGCAACTGGTACATGTATGTCTGAACTCACCAAGCCTAAAGGCGGACTTGCACAGCTGAAAATCATCGTCTTGGTGGGGGTGTTTAGGGTGGGGCCTGTGGTCTGTGTCAGGGTTGGGGGGACAGGGTTCCCACATCAATAGGTCGTTGTTAATCCTACCGAGGAGGTTGGGAGGAGGGAGGAGAGTTACTATGGCCCACTGCCAGACGGCCATGGACAAGGCTAACAGCCAGGATACATCCAATATGCAGCGTATGCGGAATCATTTGACTGGCTACACCTGCACGTACAGTGAGTCATTTCCTGTTTACTGGTAGCTGGGTTTAAAAATAAACAGACAGTTATGACAGACTTCTATCTAAAAGTGCTGGGTACATATTGAGTAAAAAAATATAAATAGACCATTTTACGGATTTCTGCAGTTTATAGCTACTTTCACGCCTAATGTAGCCGGTTCCATTGATTATTATGGAGGAGTAGTGTTTGCAGCATATGCTATGCATTCGATGTAGCCTGGCTGTCAGCCTAGTGGTTTATGTGTGGGACAAAATCTCCAAACACGGTTTTGGTACTGTGGTTATAGTGTATTATGCTGGTCAAGTAATCTTAAAAAAACAACGATAAGTATCTAGTGCTGGGCAACGATTAACTTCTTTTAATCGCATGATTTTCTGCAATTAATTGCATTGTTTTGTGCAAAATTCAATAATTAATTCAAAAACAGTGTATTGCACACTTTTATTGTAAAAGCACTGCTATATGAACAAGTAAGCTGCTTTTTAACATCAGTATTTCCTTTACATTAACCCTAGCAGTTTCTTGTAAATATCAACATAAATATTTATTTGATCAAATAAATTATAAAACCAAAGATATATGCCATTGCCACACATTTATTAGTGGGGGAGTAGTGGGGCTGGTCTCGCGAGGCTGGTCAATGGTGTGTATTGCATTCAAGTTAAGCTTCAGACATGAAGTGCTGATGAGAAAATTTAACTTTGCAGTGATTACAAATAACTTTGGTTGTACCAACTCTGCCATCTGGAAGAGATTTAAAATGACAATGTCCACGTAAGAGTTCAGTAACTTTGTCCATATTTCTGTCCCCGCCACTTCGTCTCTGTTCCGGTTCAAGTGAGTGCAATTGTCGGCATTAATTAATGAATGCGTTAATAATGCGTCAACTTGCCCAGCCCTAGTAGTAACATAACAGCATAAAGAGCAAGGCAGCCAGCCAGCACACACCAGTGGCTGATGCTTGCCATACCTGTTGTAGATGCTCTGGAAGGCCTGCTTGCTGGGCAGCAGGATGTGGACCAGGGGCAGACTGATGTCTATGGCACACTTGCACTGGGACACACACTGGGCCTGGAACTGACGCATCTCCTCTCGGTCGGCCGGAATCACCATCTGGTGGGGTGGAGCAAGATATCACACATGTCTGTGCGTGTGTGTGTGCGTGCATGCGTGTGTACACCTCACCTCCTCAGTCTCAAACATGGTTCGGTTGGAGGAGAAGGGAGAGCTGGTCTTGTCACTGAGCTCACAGGGGCTCTCAAAGGACATGGAGGCCAGGTCATGGGCCAGGCCAGCCAGAGTCCCTATGCCCTTGAGCTGGGCATCCCCTCCTCTCACAAGCACACATATCCTGGATGGGGCAGGGTTGGAGCTGTTGAATGGTAGGTCTCTATAGTGGTCCTACTGGTTGTGTCTCAGGTCATTTACCAGACCAGCTTACATTAGGACTGGGGCCATATACAGATCCCTTTTATTTTTATTTGATTAAATACCCGTACTTGATTAAAACCAACAGGTATCTAAATGCTGTTTTTTTTACAATTTCTCCCATTACTGTAAATTAAACTGTGACCATCAGTGGTGTGTGTGTGCGCGTGTGTGCGTAACCTTAAATATTCAGAACACATTAATTTATCCCTCCACCCCCATAAAAACAAGAGCCTGCCAAGAGCTGTTGGAGTAGCCTATATGCAAACCGCTTGACAGTGTTAGCTGTAAACTAGGACAACTCTCAGATAAAATGCGGAGTGTTCCATATATAATTTATTGTAGACATTATGCATCCCCTGCCATATGGTTTTAAGTCACCATATTTGGCGCTGATACACTACTTGCAACATTGGCTACAAGCTCTGCCAGACGCGCAAGGAGCCAGTGGGGACGCTGGACGCTGATGGGGTCCTACCTTATATAGTTCTATGGGTGCTACAGACCCAACCGGCAGTTCCGTTATATCAAAGTGACTTTAACAAGGTCTCATTCTCAAATAGATTTGATCAATGTTTTAATTAGTTATGGCCAAAACATGTAGTATGCTATTCTTGTTTTACGTCAGCTATAGTTCACAAAAACACAGATGTTATGTTTTGATTGTGCAGAAAGTTTAGGACATGGGCATATTAATATTAATGTACAGGGATTAATAAATTAATAGAAATATGCACATTTTTCATTAGGCATGAATAGGTGACACGTGAGGTTACTTCCCGCATACTTTGTTCGTTCCCTGCAATGACCTCAAACAAGAAAAAAAAAAGGCTTTCCTGGTCTTAAAAAAAAATGTTTAAAAATCAATGAGGTGTGTTTTCACTTTAAATAGATGTATACTGGTAAAAGGATTAGGTTGGTTTAGACCTGCACGATATGACCAAAATGTATATCATGATATATTTCAAAATTTCGGTCGACACGATATAATTCCGATATTGATATGAACAATTTAAGCCTCAGAAAAACTGCTTAAAACACCCACAACAGAGTACTTACAAACTTCTGAAAAATGCATTTGCCAAGTCTATGAAATCTTGTATAAAACTATAAACTTTTAGAAGTAAAAAAGGTACAAATAAATATTCACCTTTTAGCCTTCGTACAAGCAAGAAATGTGAAATCACACTCAAAATAAATAAACAAAACTCTTAACTGTGTCTTTCTGTTAGTAAATTGTTTACCTATAATTAATGATTAATGACTCTGCACAAGGCTATATTGTTTAAGTCCACCAGTAGGGGTCAGTAGCGGTTGTGACTGGCTCTGGAAAGATCTCATTAATTAGACACAGCCAGCTAGTACAGTAAGCTAGCAGTTTCACAGAAGACATGTTAGCGGAGGAAGCTGTCATAATACGTAATATTAAGCCTCTCTGTTACGGTGAGAGATTTATGGTAAATGGTAAATGGACTGCATTTCTATAGCGCTTTTCTAACTTTCCAGCCACTCAAAGTCACTTCCAGCCACTCAAAGCGCAGTATTTTGTTATATTGTTTTATTATATACAGTATTTTGCCTCAAATTCA
This sequence comes from Forbesichthys papilliferus, assembly GCA_025399855.1. Taxonomy (NCBI): domain Eukaryota; kingdom Metazoa; phylum Chordata; class Actinopteri; order Percopsiformes; family Amblyopsidae; genus Forbesichthys; species Forbesichthys papilliferus. Next base: position 9,332 of record JAODOY010000905.1, on the reverse strand, counting down.
CCCATTCACACACACATTCATACACCAATGGCAATTGCGACCAACCACCAGGAGCAATTAGGGGTTAGGCATCTTGCTCAAGGATGCTTACAGGTAGGTCAACACCGGGGTTTGAACCCACGACCTACCGGCTGGGAGCCCAACACCCAGACCCCTGGACATCCTGCCCCCTATCCTGCCATCCTAAGTTAATTAAATTGTCTGGCATGTGATAACAGCCCACTGCTGTTTGGCACTAGCTGCGAGTCTAGTGCATGTCATCAATGCACGTAATTCGTCTTGAATACAACTGACTTCTGCGCCTGTCAATACGCTTACCGAAATACCGGAAATACGTTTAAAATTCATATCATCGTTATTGAAAAAATTGATATCGCGGTATATGTTGATATTGAATTATTATAATATAGGGCTGTGTGTGCTCTCGTGGGCAGAAATCTGTTTTTAACAGACCACTTTTTAGCAGATTACTTTTTGGCACCTGCAGATGCCGTGAGATGCTGTTTTTGTCAAGTTAAACTAGCCTACAGCTTGTTGGATTGGATTTTGTCATTTGGATATGTGGTTTATTTTCTTTTGGAAAGAGGATTGGACTACATAAAGACATTTGAACACGAGAATGCCGACTGGATTTGGCAGCTGGGTGTTAGCAGGTAGGCTAGTATACTAAACCAGTAGCTTTCAAATAATGCACATCGAGTGAACCACATTGTGTGCTTACTTCTGCAATGAAGGCGCAGTATATCATACTGTAGGCTGTTAACAGACAGTAAGGTGATTTAGATATTAAATTGTAGCCTGTTGAAGGAGAGTAAATTTAGTAGGCTAATAACTTGCATTAGAGCAGGATAAATACTGAGCTGATTCGAACGCTCTACGCTTTTATATCCTTGTGGTGTTACGGGGAGGGGTACGCAAATTAAGGGACCTATGTATATATTCCCCCGTTTCTGACCCTCCCAAAAAATCCTGAACAAAGAAATACAGTTTAACTCTACAATACTACATAGTTAACAGTGTTTTCACGTTTAAAAGGAATGGATTTCTAACATAAAGTATTTCCAAGTAAATCTCTGTTTTCTTTACACAATCTGTGTAATCTGTGTAAAATGTGAAAAGCAGATATAAATGTAAATGACAGCTAGAAGCTTTGTGTGGGGTGAATATTCTGGCTAATGTGTTAAAAATATGTGAATCACTATTTGTCACAATTTGTGTGAGATCATTTTATTTTAGCTATACTTCCCAGCATGTTGGTATAAAGACAGTGTAAACAACGATTGTGACCATTTCATTTTAAGATGCTGCCGCTTTCCCAGGCCCAATCTTACTACTTAAATCTAGGCCTAAGACACTTAACAGTGAGTAGCACAGTACATATATTATACTGTAGTTACAGTGTATTCATTTATTTAAGTATATCATCACCAAACCACCAACCTAGGCAGCGAGTCCTGGCTCTTCTGGACTCTGATACAGGGAAAGGAGCCACCTTCCCAGCCCTGGTAGGACCCTGCAAGTGACAGAAGGACTTACTGTACTGGGTAGGGATGTAGGGATGTGGAAGAGCCTGTCCAGCCTCACAGATCTACCATTAGGTCAACTTTAATAATAATAATAATAATAAACATTATTTGCATAGCACTTTTCATACAAGAATTGCAGCTCAGTGCTTTACAGTAAGGGAATACATGATCAATTGTGCTTCCCAGAAGAAAATACAGAAATAAACATAAGGAATATAAAAATACATAAGATGGTATAAAGAAGGGCATTTCCCTTCTCCCTCCTGCTGCTATGTCAGAACGCATATAGCACCATGCAATGCAACATTCACGCAGTCTGCGTCTGTACATAAACAGAAGAGAACACACGGCGTATAACATGGATCATCTGTAATACACTGGACGTTAGATATATACTGTTAGGTACTCATTTGAAGATAAGTACACATACCAGTGTGTCACTTTCATTATACAAGTATGTCTTCGGAGAGCGACTTCGCCTCACCTATCAGTAGTAGCAATTACCGAGCCAACAGCTTTTACAGTACCTGCAATACTCCAAATAGAGCAGCTGATTATGACAGACTATAGACATGTCACACGTGTACCCTTAAAATAACTACATTAAATGGTAATAGTTATTTAAAAAAAGGGCATTTCCTTTATCCTTCCTGGTGCTGTCAATATGTGTAAAGGAATATAAGAGCAGATTAGGATAGAAAACAGACACGTCACATGTACCATTTTCTGTAGCAGTGAAGCAGTGCAGAGAACATTTCAAGCTAAGTAAAGCAGGCTATTTTGAGTAGATGAGTTTTTTTAATGTTTTTGTGAAAGATATTTACGGAGCTGGATTTTCTGATAGCTACTGTATAGGTAAATGTGTTCCAAAGCTTAGGGTGGTATTTAATAAAAGCTGCATCCCCAATTTTCTTATTGCTTTTACTAGAGACTTTCAATAAACCAGTCAGATGACTGCATTGTTCTGAATGGTACATAATTGACAAATTATTAAATTTTTATTATTTATTTTATTATTTGTTTTATTTATATTTTCTGCAATTTTTTATTTAGAAATGATCGAACTTTAGCTATATTTCTATGAAATTAGATGAAATAATAATTATTTCATTACTTTATTGATAAGGGGCCTAAATCTTAGATCTGAGTCTAATATAACCCCAAGACTGGTAACCTCAGATTTTATCCAGGGTGTTAGATATCCTAGATTATTCACGTATAACATTTCTCTTTTTGCTTTAGGGCCAACAAGTAGGATTTCAGTTTAATTTAACTTTAAGAAGTTATTACTTAACCATTTATTTATTGTCAAAACTATAGAACGATACATTGAGTTCTCTAACACCCTCTTTTAATTATGCGTACGCAAGATGGCTACTGGGCGTATCGGGCTCCTTTGGAGCATAGTTTGTGCACGTCCACAGAAATTAACGCTAGGTGTACAAATGGTGCACATGAACGTGAGGGCAGTATCAGGATCGGACAGGCAGATCAACAGCAGTTTCTAAACAAAGAACAATAGCGGAAAGTTTCAATGAGAAGTTCGTAGAGCTAGTTTTTAATTACCTAACATCTATATGATGTCTCCATGCCTCTCCACATTTTGAAATGTTGGTTATTGTTGTGAAAATTCAAAGGCAGTGAAGGAAAATATTCCGGTTTCAGCCAGGGATGATTTGGCCCTGATCTGCCCCCTACTAGATATATTTTAAATCCTCCAAGCACACGCAAGGTACACAGACAAGTATATGAACAATTCCTTTTGCGTCTATGTGTACGCATTGCACAAAAGCAAGTATACAGGGGCCTTAATGATATCATGTAGGTTCTATGAGCCGAACCGTGGTCCAAAACCAGATCTGAAGTGAAATGTCAATTTGGTGAACCGTTACACCCTGTGTGCGGTCGTGGAAACATTCTGCCCGAGCTCTCTTGAGCCTATAGCAGTGTAGTGCTCTAATAGGTGTGTACCCACCATGCAGGTCTGTAAAGGAGGCCTCTAGCAGCTGGCTCAGGCACAGCCCAGGGGGCTGTCCGGGGCCCGTCTGCTCACCCTGGAGGTCTGGGGCCTCCTGGTGCTTCAGCTCCAGCTCTGTTAGCTCCAGCATCAGCGTTTCCACCCGAACGGCCCTCTGGGTAGGGGGGCGTCGCTCGGGAAGGGGCCGCAGGTCTGGTATGGGGAAATGTAGGCGCAGGATGGCGTGAGGGGTCGTGAGAGAGAAGGAGGACGTCAGCTCGCTGGTCTGAGACACAAGAGAGAGAGAGAACACATACAGCTGCTGTCTGCTGAGCATGTGATGTGCTTCACCTGCTAGGGCGAGACAACACAGTACATGTGTTTGCTGCTGACCTAAGCAAACATTACAAACATAACTACCATTCTCCCTATGTATCTTTCCCCTAATATGGGAAGAAGCTGTTATTATATTTCTGCAGTAGACACCATAGGGTCCAGTTTAACGACAGGCTTGTAATCTGCTTTGAGCTCAGCCAGTGTAGTGTTGGTGTAAATACCGGTCTGTTGAATAGTCATCAATTAACAAGACTATCACCGTAAAACTGCAAATAATAAACTGCAAATAACCGGCCTTTATTTGGGACAGGCGTTTAGAAAATATGACAAATATGAACAAATTGATTATTTAAATACAGTATGAATATAATTTAGTTGTGTTGTAAATTTCAATTGAAAAAAATACAGAATCTCTTTAAATCCTTGTTCACTCTAGAAACAGCTTGCATGGTTCACTTTCCTTAACAAGCTATTGTTAATGTTCAGCACTGCCAGTGAGCAACAAGCCTGTCAATGTGATCGGCATATACGGTACCGTAGTAGCAGTAGTAGTAGCAGTTACAGAAAAGAAAAAGATGGTTGAAAGTATTAACAAGTATATTTTATAGCCAAGAAATGAAAACAAGCATAACCAGCACCATGTTGCAGGACAAGTGTGCAGGCTTCATTTGACTAACAATAGCAGACATGATCAGCAATGGACAACATTCACATCTGAGATAATTTTTTTTATGAAAAACGATCGGTGGACCTGTAATTACAGACTAAAGAAAGGAATATAAATAATGGAGGAATGGACACAGGCTATTTTGACTTATGACTTTATCAAACAAAAGTAGGGAGCGTATAACTTTACTATGACAATATATCTGAATTTATTACCAGTAGTACTTTGGAGCTCAGTTTTAGAAACATTAAGAGAATATTTCAATTATTTGCCAGTCTTCACCAAACCATGGTGATTTCTGGTTATTAATGTGATTAATAAAATTAAAATAAATTAATAATAAAAATGATTAATACATAAATAATTAAATAAACATGATCATCCCCAGCAAGTAAAAGTAATGGTCGATTTGGGACATGGTTTTTATTTGCAATTTTATGTTAATGTAATATTCCTTCGTTTGTTTTTATTCAAAGGGACTAGTTTTAGAAAATTTTGATGAGCTATGCTGCACATTTGCTAAAGTTCAAACAGAGAAATTGTCAGCTGTCCCTAACAGGTGCAAAAAAACTGATCGTATGCAAGGACAACTGAATATAAGCAATCAAAGGGCCATATAGAACATAGGGCCAAATGCATTAAAAAAGCACTTCACTTGGACATCGATAATAAACATATCCCACTTTGATCATAGTGGAATATGGAGACAAATAAATCAGGCCTTTCAGGATAGTTACCTTTGGTAAACTTTTGTGTGTGTGTGTGCGTGCGTGTTGACCTGTGTCTGCACAGGCCCTGGGCTCTGCCTAGGACAGTGGCAGAAGGCCTTGCTCAGGCTTCCTAGGCGAGTCAGGATGTCCAGGTCCAGCTCAGCGCTCAGCTCGGCCAGATCCACCCGAACCACGCTGTCACGGCGTACTCCCCGCTGCTTACCCTGCGGTAGAGGAGGTACTCACCTTACAAGTCAACATCTGATGATAGTTAGCTTGTTAGCTCTCCCTTCATGACACACAGACATGAAGAGTGTATTTGAGAGATTCATTAGAATCTTTTAATAAACTCGTAGACGTTTTTTGTATATTTTTAGGCTATATTGCATGCATCTTGCTTTGTTTTTTATTTTCTTCAATTAATTTGCACATATAGCTTATATAATATGTATGTACGTTTATACTTGCATCATTTTAAATAAATGGTTTAGATTTCCCGCTCTTTAAATTAAAAGCTTCAAATATATGGTACCTTTCTAGCATGGGATTTTACTTGTGTGTAGCCTATAGTTTACTTGCATTTGAACTGTTATAGGCTACTTTTATTTTAATGTTCTACTTTGTAATCTTCATTCATATTCTCATGTTATCCTTTCAATTTTCAGTACTGAGTTCAGATTATTATGAATACAAGCTAAATTTGGGGCATGAGGTTGGCTTTAGTGAAAAAAGCGGTGAGCCGTTGATCAGGTATTGTTGGAAGGCAATGCACAATGCAAGTGGCTGGTGGCTTGACTGCCACGCCCGTTACAAAAAAAGCGTCCCGCAGCTGGACGAACTGAGGAGACACTGCTTAGCGTACAAAATTAGAAATGAACTATTTTTCAATTCAATTGATTTATTCAAATATATTTCTAGGTGTAGAGTCTTCCTCCCAACTTCGCTCTATGTGACGACGTAAAAAGGCTCTCTATAGGCTGGCTACTATAGGATAGTATAAACGTCCTAGCCTTCTGTACACAAATTATTCAACGAGTTAACATTTACTGGCAAATCAAACCCTGTGTATTATAAGAGGTGGAAATATAACCTAGAAGAAGTATAGAGCATGACACTGGAGTTGACAAATTCCTGTCTTGTGACTTCTCTTTCAAAACAATTCTTAAATTACCAAATTTCTTAATGAAAAAAATCATTATGGCAAGCAACCCACTGTGGCCTGACCGCGCTGGTGTGCCACTGGCCAAACGCTTTGGGCAAACCATGTGTGCATGCACCTCTGAGTATCTGCATGAGGGAATAGGTCTACTGTACATTTGTAAGCCTATAAAACTGTATATAAACCTACACTCTGCAACATAAACTCGCTGTGTAGGCCTACATGTTTGACATATCAAGAATTATTTCCTGTTTCAAATCCAGTATATGCCAAATCAAGTTTCGATGAGGATTAGGTGAATGACCTCCGTAAAGTTTGCACCTCATATGACAATAATGTGAATTAAACTATTTTGATTTGTTTGTGCACATTACCGTAATACATTTAAAGTGTCTGTGCAAACCGTTTTCAGAGAAATAACCATGTAAAATTTACATAATAAGCCTATAAGCGATTCAGCCCATTCCAGCACGAGACAAACGGGAGGACGATGATTACATAACATAAACTTCAATAAAAACTTTAAATAATTATGCACAAATGTTTGTTTTGTTTGCAGACATGTTCACAGATGATGCACAAATGATTGTGGTGAGATTAAAATTATATTAAGGAGGGTAAGCACTGCACACCATTGCAAAAAACATAATGTTTAATTTCTCTAAAACAGTTTGTGCACACATTTTAATTTTGCATGCACAAAACAAATCTAGATACTTTTATTAAAATTCTCATGTGGTGCCAACTTCACCGGGGAAAGTAGCCAAATCGCATTGTTATATTGTACCAACTGTTCGACTGCAATGCAATAGGCTACGCTATTTATAAAATATTTATATTTTAGATATAGGAACAAGCGCAACACTTAACCTCATGAGCTACCCAGTAGCAATGAAAGAGCGCCAACACTTTTACTACTTTGAGGATCATTTCATTTAATTGTTTAAGTGACAGAGATGCACTGGCTTAAATTAATCAAATGATCTGCATATTACATTCTTTGCTACGCTAAATAAAGCAAGCTAAATAATTGGAAAGCAAAACCATAAATAAAAAATTGGATATCATATGGCCTCCTCGAGTAGTGTACAAAAACCATGGCATGCTGCGTTACAACTAAACATGCTGAGACGCCAGACAATACAAAATTAGATATGCCATCTGTATACAAAATAATAACATTACATAAACAACACGGTCCATCAAGCACTGTAAATGTTGGTGGGCATTTGTCCCTGTGTGTGTGTGTGTGTGTGTTTGTATCACTCGCATTTAACCAAGGTGCCTTCAGTGGCTCATGGACCCGTGATGCTGAGCATGGCTCCAATAGTAAGCCACACACACTCAAGGGCTTGAGCTAACTGTGTATATGTGACAGGCGGAGAATGGTTACCTTGCTGATGTGTTTTTCAGTGAGACCATAGTGAAACTGAGCACAAGGTCTTGCTGCAGCACCGACTGTAAATAACCCTGCCCTCTGGAAATGGAGCAACTATAGAGAGAGAGAGAGAGAGAGAGAGAGAGAGAGAGAGAGAGAGAGAGAGAGAGAGAGAGAGAGAGAGAGAGAGAGAGATGGCAGGAGTCACAAATAGATGAATGCTGGACATCTTAACCAAAAGACCACAACTAAGAGTGAGCTTTGTGATTAAAATGTCAACAATTTAAAAAATCAGAAGCTATACAAGATTGTGATATCTATATATATTAACGCAGATTTGCTTTTGACAAAGACGTCTGTATTTGTTGAATAAATACCAATGCAATCATGTTCTTTGATACACATGCTGACAATGCAATTAATGCAACTAAAGGAACTTTTCTACTGCGTGGTACCAGATCAACTCAACTCGCCTCTACTCTCTTTGGGAGCTTTTCTACTGCGTGGTACCAGATCAACTCAACTCGCCTTATTTGCTTTTCCATTGGGCAAAAGTTGGGTTAGTACCTGGTACGTTGTCTAGTACCTGCTCTGTCAAGGTTCCAAGAGAGCTGAGGCGATACCAAAATGTGACGTGACAACACGGACATTCTTACTCTGTAGGACAAACTACTGAAGCAGCAGCAAATTTTTATTTACCTTTTGTTAAATGATCAATTGAGGAAGTGCAGATTGTTCTCGATTGTTGTCAACAGCATATCTAGTGAGAGCTGGACTGGGCAATTCACGTAAAGCGAAGGTTGACCAAGATGTTGGCTGCACACAGCTACCAAAAGACATTCCAATATGGTGCAAAATAAAAAATGTAAATGACTACCAATCTACCGCATGAGCGGTTGGAACAGCGCCGTCGCTCTGGCGACCAGGTACAACGGAGTGGGTACTATCTGCAATGGAAAAAGACCTGTGCTGGGGTGAGTAGAGTCGAGTAGAGCTGATACTATGCAGGGGAAAAGCTCCCTAAAGCGAGTAGAGACGAGGAGAGTGGAGTCGAGCTGGTACCAGCAGTGGAAAATTGTCATAATATGCTGTATTTTACGTTGTGTAAAGCGCCAGTGAACTGGGGCAGACACGCAACATCCCCTACACACACGCATGCACGCACACACACTACCTGGCTGTACTGGTGCTTGCCGTCCTCCCACAGGCACTCCAGCAGCTCTAGTCTGCTGAAGGATACATCAGAGGTGACAGCGCGTCTGTGGCGACTCCCGCTGCGTGTCTCGCAGGCCACCTGCACTGCCGCCCCTGTTAACCTGGAGAGACAAATATCACTAGCTGTTAGACCCACACTGACTTTAAAAGGTGTACCATGTACACCCTAACCCCAAATAATGCATGGTTTTCTATCTGCTACCTGTGTGCTAGTGAGTGGCAGCATCTGTTCCTGAGTGCTTTACTGCTTTTCTATAAGCTCTGGGGAGCGGAGTGAGAAGTAGGGGTGCACGATATTGATAAAATCTGATATTGCGATATTGATCATGAAAATTGCAATATCGATATTCATTTTGATATTTTAAAATCACAAAGGTTATGGGA